>APFE031005435.1:14560-30654 GCA_000404065.3 Pinus taeda | reverse complement strand
CAGGTTATCACTGAAAGGGGAGTCTCTCTTGAAAAAGTGCATACAAAGGAAAACTGTGCAGACATGTTCACGAAACCCGTTTTGTTAGAGAAGCTACGTTGGTGTCTGGCTTCTCTTGGTTTGCAGAAAAGATAAAATAATAAAGGAACAGGGTATCAAGCTAATTGTTGTCAAGGTGGAGATTGTTGAGATTTTTCTATTAATTAATTTTGGAAAAAATCTCATGTATGTGACAACAATACGATTTGTTGCTAAATTAGCTCCAGTTATTCCTAAGGAGGAGTTATTCCATCCTATATTTGTTGTGAGAGAATTTATGATTCAGTTCTCAACTCCAGCTATAAAATTGTAAGCCCGTAGAGGATATTTGAGCTGAGAGGGTGTGAGGAATTATGTGTTGTAATCTCCTGTTGAATAATAAGATTGTCGATGCCTCTGTTTGGTGGATGTAGCCCAGATTGGTTGGGTGAACCACGTTAAATTAGTTGTCTCATGATTTTTTCCGTGTGTATGATTTATTTTGTTTCTGTTGTGCATACTCTGACAGAATCACCGATTGCAATTCCGCAATATTATAAAGGCCAAGGCGCATGTGATGTGGTCTCATGCGTGTGATGTGGTTCCACAATCATGTCAAAAAACCTCAAGCGGAGCAAACTGTAGATCGGAAACTCATGGTCAATCATACCGTCAAAATGATATATTCTTTGAAGGCCAACGAATCTGCCACAATATGGTAAAGAGAAACCTCACCGTAAAAAAACCATCAACTTAATTAATTAATAAGGATGATAAAACTAAAAATTAAGAATTTATATATTTTTAAATTTGAATTAGTTTTGTTGGTTTGATTTTGTTTACCGCTTTATTGGTCACTCATAATATATTTGGCTTTTCAACCATTTAAATTTTCTCGCAAAAACCTTTATAAAATTATATTAAAATGTGGAATTTTATATTGTAAATATACAATTTAATAAAAATTTATATGAATAAGTGTTTTCTTCATAACGGTTAAGATCGAAAAACTCTCACTATTGTTATATGTCATGACGTACAGAGTCATTACAGCACACAACTCTCAAACACATTGTGAGATGTTCATTGAGTTAATTTAATGGAAGTCTCAATCGTTGACATTGACTTATACAACTCATGTTGAGAGCAGGAATGTACATGAAGAATTTGAAAATGATAATAAGATTTTTTTGGAGATAGGATATGGAGTGATTTTTTATTTTTTTATTGCCTTTGTTACTTATGTAGGGAAGATTTATTTATAAAAAAAATTTAATTTTTAATTATATGATGTTTTTGTGATGGGAAACTTATTTATAGAAATTTTTACTTATGTAGAAATATTGTAAAAACATTTAGGAAGTTTTTAAAATAACTATTATGTGAAGATTAAGCATTTTTTGACATGGAGGTTTTTTTTTCTTCGATACAAATAACATTAATTAATTATTATTATTTTAATTTCTTGAGTTTAAAATATGTTTTGCTTCAGGAAAATATATATGTTATATATCAACTCAAATTTAAACATTAAAAAAAATTAACCTTCAAAGTGAATTACATATCATCAAAATATTTTAATCATGATTTTTTTATATAAAAAATTAACATTAAAAATTTTATAAAAAAGAGATTAAAAATTTGTTATATTAATTTTTAAATATCATATTACTATACGAATTACATATTCCTTTATATTAAATTGTAAAAAACATTTCAATTCAACAAAATAATAAATCATATTTTAATTAAAAAATAAAAATTTAAATCATTAACAAGTTAATAGCCCAAAATCGAGAGACATATGAATATCTACCTCTTACAAACCACAGCTTATCCCTTAAGCATCACTAGCGAATAATTCAAATAATGTGATTTTATTTAGATAACAATAATAAACATACATTTATAAATAACAATAATAATCATCCCCTACTAATTATCAATTATAATAAATTTTCTAATATAAATGTAATGTGATAAAACATCTCTTGGTTACGACCAAGATAGTCTTTGCTTCATTTCAAACCAGGGAAACGACCAAAATCGCTTTCGGATTATTTCAAAAATATAATTGAGTTGTTTTCCAAACTAAAAGACCGCGCCCCTGAAGTGAACAAAAGTAGCATATGAGATTTAAAAAATCTAAAGAAAGAAAAAGTTATCCTTCTTGCATTTAAATATTATGAAAGGATAAATAAAGCACAACCCCACTTCAGAAAGATTATTAAACTTTTTCTGATTATGAAACTTTTTAAGTTAAAAGTGATGGCATTGGCATTGTCATTTAAGGATAGAGAGAGTTAAGGTAGAGGCATAGTAGTGTACATTTCAAATTTGTTTTTTAATTTTATTTGTTTATTTATTTTGAAAATTTGGTTGAAAGTAAGATTTTTTTAAGTGTTAAATATATTTATGAGTTTAGAAACACATTTTAAATAATTGAAAATTTTAATTTGTATATTTATATTTATATAAAACAAGAAAAATATAATTTTTAAAATTTGTTTTAATTATTAATGTTAGGAGGTGTATGTACTTTATTCTGGATTTGAATATATATTTTAACTATTCATGTTTATACAAGTGCATGTTATTATATTTCATTTCCGATTTGAATTTATAATCTTTTATGAGAAAAGATATATATTTACATAAAACTTATCTATAAAATATATATATAATAAATATATATAATATATATATATAGAATATATATATATATATATATATATATATATATAATATTATATATATATATATAATTTGAAAAATTACCTTTTAAAAAAATTTTCATAAAATCTTAAATTTAATATATATATTGTGTCAAATATATATCTCTAAATTTATATAATATATGTTATATAAATTTACACAATTCATCTTTCATAAATAAATATATACAAAATTAATAAAATTTTTAAAATTAAGAATATAAATCGTTTATATAGAGAATATGAATTTAATTCCCTTATCGGGGTGTGAGTTGACAATTGGGCATTGTCGGGATCAATGCCATGGACATCGTTTCGATAAGAAAGGAAGGTGGGCAGTCATATTACGGCCCTCATGCACTTGCCTTCAACCGCAAGGTGGCAATGCACATGCAAGATATTAATGGTGACTGGAGAGGACGAAGGGACATCTCCTTGTCGGGGTTTTGTGATATGAGTTTTGAACGAGTAGGAGATACTTTTATTGGAATCTTTACAGGTTTGTTGGAAATATTTAGGACGCATGCGAAGGCTCTTCACGAGGTTCGTCGCCTGGTTTGCCACCCTAGTGCAGACAAACTCACCCTCCTCCTTGTGGTCGGTGATAGAGACACCTCGTCAAGTGGAGGTCAGGCGTGTAATCGAAGTGCTAATTAGCGACGGGGAAGCAACCAACCCCAGCCACATCCATCTCGGGGTCGAGACTATAAATCTACTTCGAGCCTCATTCGGGAATCTACTAAGGCATACCAGACTGACACACAACCATAGATTCCCTAGTTAATCTCTGGTTGGGAAGCGAAGTTAAACCAACAAGCAACTCGTGAGGACTTGAATATGGAGGAAAGGCAAGACCAGGTGTCGGATCCTAGACACTCCAGAGGTCATTCCTCTCAATACAAACAAATTGTCTACCTTTATTGTTTGATGAAGCATATAGTGGCAAGAGCCTTGGTGACTCCTTCAGTTGGCCCTTCCAACATAGATCTCAGACTCCAGGAAATTCATAAGGAATTTCAACTTATTCAATTCCTTATTCAACAACAAAATTCCCACCTTAGTCGCATAGAGAAACATATTCCATGTCTCCCTCTAACGGAATTACCTGGTTCGAGTGCGAAAGACTTGGCACTTGTGGACTCTTCGAATGATTAGTAGCATGTTTTGCATAGTTTGGCTTTTAATTTTTTCTTTGTATAGATGAAGGCTTTACAGACTTTGATATTATTTGATAGTTATCTAGATACTAGGAGAGTTAAGGATAATTAGACATATATAGCTTTGATAGACAATCTTAGACTATTCTGTTTTTTTATGGCTTATAATGTGTTAGGTGGCCAACAGACTCGGTTTCCCAATGAGTAGATTGAGGCCATCTAACCATCTGAATATGGATGTAACCTACCTATTTTTTATGAATATGAATGAAAAAGGTTCTTCCAAGCTTACAAAAAAAATATTTATGAATTTAATTAAACACCAATAAAAATTACTAAATTAAATTTATATATTAAAGTATCTTAATATTTAATTTTGAATGAAATAAAACATAATATATAAAAATAAAGTATTTTACTCTCTAGCTCATAGGCACGGGGCTTCACTCAATGAATATCTGACATAGCACGTGTGTTCGTGGCATACTAAACAATACCCTTAATTTGACTACATATTGGAAAACAACTCTTCAAATCACTTTATTTAACCCCCTACGAACCTTCCCAGTTTAATAAACCCCTACTTTCACTAAATATTGTAGGTATCCATTTTTTCATTAACATTTTTTATATCCCTTTATTTTCATTAACAATGGTAAGTATATTATGCACTTAGAAAGAATAACCTAAATACTAGGTAGTTGAAAATTTGAAAGTTTCAATTAAAAAATGCAAATATAAGTTTGTTGATTTACAAATACATATTGTGGAAATGGAAAAAACATAGATTTGAACTCTAAATTGCATCTATCTTCTATTGAATAATTAGAAAGATACGCAACAAAAGTTCAAAACAAAACCTCAATAACCAACACAATGGCACACCTTTCATCTCACTTATAGAATAAGAAGAGGAGAGAAAGTACAATGAATATGGACACATGTAGAAGCCTATATGGTTGGAATTTGTCAAATTGTAGCCCTAACTTGATCACCTAGTGCACCATAGTTGCATCGTAAGATTTACAAGTAAGTGTTTATCCATCAGAAGATGAATTGGAGCATGCAAGCATGCATCCCTTCCTTGAGATATGTGTCCTCTACCTAAGATGGGAATTCCTCATGCATGAGTATTCTGATTGACTAGGGATTTGCACCCTTTTGTTAAGAATAGATCAAGCATGCTAAAAATAGCAAAAGCAAAGCTCTTATAATAGAAAAACTCTAACCAATACTGAAATTGCTAAATCTGAAACAACATCTAAACTAGAATTAACTGAAGGTGGCACATAAGTGCCTTCAACATGCTTGCACCCTCTTCCAAACAATAGTCTATTCCACTATCTCATGTGGCATGCATGTGCCCTCTACCAAACAATAGTATGTATCAATGTCTCCTGCACTTCCATTCAACCTGTTCAACGTTGATGTAAGGAAAGGGTGAAGGTGGCATATATATTATCTTCTCTACTACCCCATCATTGGGAGGATCACCAGCTAAGCAATAGGTAAAAAATCTTAATGTGTGCATTAGACACATATCATAGATGTATTATTAATCTGACACATGTGTTTTTTGGGGCAAGGTTGTTTGGGAGCAAGAGCGAGGAGTGACATTTTCAAAAGCTCTCGATTCAGCAAAGATTTTGAGAGCATATTTTATATAATATATATTTTTATATGTAGTGATGCATATATGTCAACAAAAGCATGCAGAATGATGAATTAGTGATTAAAAAAACATAAAAACATGGATTAAACCTAACATCATTCATCTATTATTTATAATCTTCATCAACCACATGTCCACAAATTACAAGTTCTCATTTATATAGAATGTAAGGGTGCACATAACCAAAATAGCATTGAGTGCAATCCATCTGTGAACTGAAAATACATCAACAAATAGGCTTTGGCTGGCCTCTAATATCCAAAAAAATCATGCTGCAACAAATACCTACATATCATCAAAATCATTGTCTATCATAGGATCTTTGTCATTAATATCACCCTCTAAGCATTAACATAAGATAGAAAAAATGTAGCATGTCAAGTCAAGATTTTGTTTGAGGAATGGGTACATTTTTAGTAGATTCATGATAGAGGAGTTTGACAACCAATGTCACTAACATCAAGTTACATAGAGGGTTTCATGCTCTTGATTAAATACGAGTTCCATACCCTAGTACATGACAAAATCCAATGGAAACATTGCAATCCCCCCAATCCTGAAAACTTGAAAAAATGATAAGTTTGTTGGAATTTGAGTGAGATCTAAAATTCTTCTTTCTACATATGAAATATAATGAGGTCGAAACCACTCTTAAACATCATGAGTCATTTCATGGTAATGTTAAAAATTTAAGTAAAAGGATGAAAATGAAAGATAAAAGAGAATGTCACTTTTACTTTAAGAATTTAACATTACCATGAATTGCATATTGCTACTAGGGTCATAGGCTTGAATATTAGGCTAATTTTGACCTAATATTACCACAGTGTTTTCTTTCTCCCACCCGCTCTCCATACTCCCATGATACTCCTGAACCTCTATTTCTCCATCCCGCCTATTTTTTCCTCCACATAGCCAATGTATTATATAAACAATACCTTATAATACACATATTGTTGTACAACATATAAAAACCCTTTACCCCCTATTATATGCTCAATATATTTTTTCATTTTTTCCTCATTTTTTATTCCCCGATATGAATGCATGTTGTATGGTATTACTTTGTTAGTGAAGCCCCTTATGCTCATAAGTAAGAGTGAAGATTAAAATAATTCCTCATAATCACTTGAAATAAATCTAAGTGGCAAAATATGTATGATGGTGATGATTAATGTCCATTAAGACCAAATATGGCCTATAAGACCTTAAAAGGGTAAGAGATTACTTGGAATTATGCGGAAATTCCTTTTTATACTTAAAAAGTATTAGGAGAAGTGTTCCAAATCTTCATACTTTTGTTGTAAAATGTTGAGAAGGTTGGTAGTGTCACAAATATTTTGAAATTTAGATCTAATATAAGTACAATCTAAAAGAAAGCATTCTTCATCTTCAACCCTCTTAGTGTCACAAAGATGATAAACTCTTTCATCCCATAGTGTTTTGAGTATTGACCAATGCCTAGTTTCACTATGGAACCCATAAGAATTTGTTCTTATTTTAGCAATGTGTATTTTATTCTTTATCTTAGTTAAGGTGGAGAGATACTTTTTACTTTTGAGATTTGAGTTGATCATCTCCTTATAATATCTTAGTTTCCTTTACCCTTTAACTCTTTATCACCTTGTAATTTCTGTTGATTTTGATGTAATAATATTTTTTAATATTATCCTTATTGTTGATCTCTCTTATCCCCTAATGGCATAATCAAAGAGTGGTGTAGATTCTATAAAATATACCTATACCCTAATAAATTTGCAATACATTTAGCTAAGAAAAGGCACGACGGTTAGTTGCTTCTTCCAGTGTTGTGCTCTCAAGATCTAAATTTAGTTTAATGGCTTCCTTTGTTTCTAACATTTGATGCAATGTTTCCTCTTCCTTCTAAGCCTCATAATTATAATTTATTGATTGTACTTGATTGGATGCTCAATATTGCTCTCCCTCGCTTAAATTGAGGACCATGTTCCTGAGAATATTTCACTAAACCTCGAGAGCAAAGAATTGACACTTGAGCTAAATCAAAGTTCCCATAACTATTGCATTTTGAGTGGTGATCTGATGATAAATTTCACGAATTTTAGTTGTAATAGTAAAATTAACGTTTTATTTCCTTAGGTAGACTCCTAGTGAGTCCTTAATGTCATTTCTATCTCCTACAAATCATAATAATCCATCATTAATTTGAAATAATGCAATTTCCATTTTATTGGTAAGGGTTGATTGTTGGCTTCAAACCCATGTTTTCACTTTACTAGCAGTTCCCTCAAGGCTCAAGGATAGTTCTTGTGATTTCTTGTGTTGTCTAAGCCCCCACAAGCCATAGAATAATTTCTAGAAATTTCTAGCAAAGAGTGTAGAGTATAGTGGGAGAAACCTTCTAAATAATAGTTGAAACCAAAAAGAATGAGCACCCCAATCTAGAGAGATAGACTATGCTCATCTAGCTTCTAATAAACGTAGAGAAAAGTAAGATTTACCATAGAATTAACATCGCATTTATCTACATAGTTATGCTTATTCTAAATTTAATTTTCTTCTAATAAAGAGGGCATAAATTCCCTAGGAGAAATATCATAAACAAAAACATAACTAATGAACACTAAATTATACACAGTTTTCTTTTCAAAACCAAGAAGAAGACAAGGGGGGGGATGACAAAGCTTCCATCAAAGAATTGAAAACAATTGCACTAAGCAAATCAAAAGAACAAAACCCACAACTGCATAATTTTGAAGCCCATTGTCTCCACCAATGAGTTTTGTTGCTAGATGTCATCATCCCACCTAGTCAAGGGAAATAATATTCCATTGATTCAAATCATGTAAAGTTACATATAAAACAATGTGAAAGGGTGGTTACAGTTGAGTATCATTAATTTCCTCATTATACTCTGAGGGTTCCTTACAATGAATCATGCAACTCTATAAATTCTTGAAATGTGTCATGCTTTCCATTGTTAATCAAGGTATGGGATGTTTATAGACCTTGTTGTTGATGACAATGTCTCCAATTTGTAGAGATGTCGCTTGGTTGGAAAATCCATCTGTTGAGCTATTGTTTTCCCTTAGCACACGATAAAACTTGATGCAAAGGATTTTTTTTTTACTTCTTGCCTTGCTCAAATGATCATTGTTGCTAGAAGATAATCGATTAGGATAGAGTTCAGTACTGTTTGACTGCTGACTAGCTTTGAATCTCCTATCACAATTTATGTTTCAATGTGGAAGTTGTTAGTTATCTTTGGACCTTGGAGTAGGGTGTAGGCTTCTACATGATTATTTGAAGAGATACCAAGATCTTGGTCATAAGATGTTTCAATTGTTCCTTCAAGGTTTATAATAACCCCTCTTGCTTCTGCCACCCCAGATGAAAATTCTTGATTTTAGCCTTGTATTTTTTTCCAATATTTTACATTGTAGATTATTTGTAGCCTTCATTCTGATTTAGACACTTTGATATAACAAATTCTACATTCTAAATTTATAATTCTAAAATTCAAGCAAGTATCCCATCAAAATTATGAAAAAAATCCATGGAAAAAGGTTTTATTATTTTAAGATTAACTTATTCCATTTCCCTTAAAATAAATGTGATAATATGATTATTTTCAATTTAGACATAAAAACAATGATGAAGTTTTTCAATTTGAATATAAAAACAACATTGAAGTATAGTCTTACAAGGTGTGATTGGAGATGGATCATCTCCAACATATATTGGATTATTAGCATGGAGCCCCATGCACCATGAGCAGAGTGCCTCTAGACCCACTTATCATGTACCTTCAAGGAGTCTTCATTCCATTGGCCCCATTAGGGCGTTTCTCTCAACCAAGCTCAATAAGATTTAGATTCACTAGTTTGGTTGGCTTTGCTTGCAACCGACCTTGGCATAATGTAGGCTAACAAATCCAAGAGAAACACAAGCATGCACATAGCTAGACACTTGGACCCCTACAAATGGAGAAGTAACCCCATACATTGACATTGGTGATATTCAAGGAGGCCAAGCCTCTTAAGGCCCCCTGTGGATGGATGGGGCCTTATTAAACCCATTATTTTTCATGTTTTAATTACAAACTAGGGGAAGACTCCTGACAACCGTGGCTCACTTTCTCCCATGGCTAGCATGAAACCATTTAGTTTGTTTGTACTCTAAACATAAGCTATTGTAGTTTGACTTTGGTACTTTGTTGAGGTGTTTGGGCATAAACTAACACCTTCACTTTACATTTGCTTGTGACACTTACTCTAGACTTATGCTAAACATTCTTTATATGATTTTTTTACTGGTGGATATTGAATAGACAACTCACTTTTTTATATTAAAACTTATATATTACTTGTAAAAAAAAAACACCAAAAATTATATAAGTGAATATTAATATGATTTTAAAAATTATTTAAGAAAAATATTATAAAAAATATCAATATTATGTTCATTACCATTGAAAAAAAAAATTAACATGGAAAATACATTAAATCTATATAAATAAAATTCCAAGAGAAGGAATTGAGTTTCAAATTTAATTAATTTATTAGTAATTCTAAATTTATTATGCTTTAAATCTATAGCAACTATCCACGAACTAACCTATGTTTCTTGTCATTAATATTTTAATAATGTAAAAAATAAACCAAACAACATTGGATACTAAAGAAAACTTGTTTCACTAAACCACTATTCAATTTAATAATCATATCTATTACAAGCACATTTAATCTCAAATATAAATACATAACAACCATGGTGTGCTTTGCAAATTAAATGCTATGGGATGGATGTGACTGATATGGTAAAGCTCCTTTTATTTTTTATTCCACAAATCACTCAGGTAGGTAGGACGACCAAGATAACATTTGATTTTCATATAGTTGTCACATTTCAAAATATAATTTAGTTGCTTTTTCACGTGGCCCTACTATAGTTAGCCTTCTTCTGACATGATAAATAAATAAAGAACAAGTCCACTGCAATGAGTTTGATAAAAGTTCTAAGTCCACTCAAAAGAGTAAAAATAAAGCTATAAATTCATTAAAAAGAGTTTAAAGTGATGACATTGACATTGAGATCTATGGTGCCATAGATTGGAGGTGGAGATGTATAATTGTAGGGAAAATGAAGGGTTATGTGGTAATTGTATATTAATATATTTTTGAAATAAGTACAGAGAAAATGAAAGGGTATGTGATAGTTATATATTAATATATATATTGGATATAAATAAAATAATTTATAATTTATTTTAACTATTTTATTAGTTAATAAGTGAAGTAAAAAAAAATTGTGTTTAAAATATTTCTATGGTGTGTTGATAGATATGATGTAATTTTTTTTTATTTAATAAGTATTTGATATGTAGCAAGTGCACACACCATATATATAAATTTAATTTGGTCATATTCCCAGGAACTATCTAATCCACCATATTTTAGCCAGTGCCAAGTCCATATGATAACACAAAGAGAAAGAAAGGTGTAGGTCTAGACTTGCATTCAACTTTTTGAAAATCTATGAGGGTTAGGACTTAATTGATTTGCCCATGGAGGAAACGAGGGCTTAAAATGTAGTGATTTTAGTGTCTGTAGGGGGGAGGCTCAAGTAGAATCAACATCTAAAAGGCTTAAGGGAGGTGCATGAGCTTCCACCCCTCTAGGGAAAGTTATCCATGAAGATCCTATGAGTTTTTTGTCCCTAGGCCTCAACATCATGTTTATGTTCCAATCAACTTGTCAAAAGACCTTGAGGAATTTATTTATATTTGAGTTAGTATTCGTGTTTCTCTCTAGCTAGTCTATTATACCAAACTACACAATACATATTTCCTTTGCCAAAGCCACAACCATTGATTCTAGGAGTATTTGCTTATGACCCACTCTAACATTGAAATAACACTACTCGCCTATACCACCCTCATCACCCTAGTCTCCTAGCTTGCCAAAATAGGCAAAGGTACATGTCTGAAGTTATATGGAAAAAAAAGAAGGGGAAATACAACCAAAAACCAACTTGTAAAGGCCACAAACATTAATTCACACATTATGAAGGCATCATTTGTCATTGATCTAAGTAAGCAAGTGGCTTCAGTGGCTTTTAAGGCCAGTTTTTGGAGCCAATGGATGGGAAGGGTAGCTAATGCATGCATTTACAGTTTCCTTTACTTTAGACTAAGGACAATGAAGAAACTCACATTTTGGATAACCATTCTAAATGTTAGAAGCTAATCACCTTGTCGAAATTTTATGTAGGGAGCATTTTGGTGCATAATGCCTTTGGTATTATATGAAACCTCAAGATGAAGATGAAAAGATGCTTTGTGTGGTAGTTTCCTATCAAAGTGACAACCTGGAATGTTTAGGGTCTCCAAAAAATCACATTCTTTTCCAATTGATGACCTCATTAGGTGGGACAAATATCCTATATTTGCATGAGGTTAAAATCATGGAGCTTGTGCTTCATGTCGTTCCTATCAGTAATTTGGTCAAGAGATAAAGGTTTTTGTTTGGATTAAATTAAAGAAAAAATGGGGGTTGGAATCCTTATCTTTCATAGAGCTAAATATATAATGCAATGGGGTGTGAACCCCACCATTGGACTATGCGATGGCTCCTTTAGTTAGGTAATCAATTTCTTGCCTTGGCTAACATAAATGTTACCAACAATGCAGAACAACGTGTGACCTTTTAGCATTGTATGGTCAATGACCTTCGGGTCAATTCCCTTTGGCTTATTTGTGGTGATTTTAACATGATGGGAACATAAGAAGAAAAAATGGGGGAATTGAAACTTTCTTAAAGCCTTGCTCATCATTATTTCGAGGAGTGGGATTCGGCTTAGAAACCGGTGGAAAATCATTGATGATTAGACAACATTTTGCAAAGTGCCCATACTCATGGCAGGTGTTACATTTAAAAGGAACATGCCCACAATTAAGGGATCAAAGATGGATCCACCCCTTTAATTCAAGTTATATCGCATCAGGCAATCCCTTATCAAAATATATTTCCATGCATATTCTATCACAAGTGAGAATACAACCTTTAGGCTCTACATGGGTTATATAATGACCATACTTGTTTATGATTGCATTGAAGGTATCCTCACCCCAGAAGAAAATAGGAAGATGCAAAAGTCTAGCCCAAATGGGGGTTGAAGATATTTCCATGTTCATATTGAAACCAATGGTCCAATGGGATATGATCTTTCCCTTAGAGCTTGTGAAGTAAGGAGCATATCTAAAGACAATATCTCTAGCTTCTTTCCTTTCGAAAACAAAAATAAAGAAACCTTTACAACAATAAAACGTTGTAATAAGGTCATGATCACCCCAATTCTTAGAAGTCCATTCAAAGATAGTGTTATGCTTGGGCCAAAACCTTATAAATTTACTTATCAATTCTCTTTCCTTCAATATACTGATATTTTGAGGTGCCACAGAAGAACCTATTTCCATGTTCGGAATGGTATCTGACCATTTGGCACATCTACTATTTTCATAGATAGGATTGCCCTATGGAGAATGGATTTCCAATGTGAACGCACAATGATTGAATCTCCAATAGGACATGATTCCTTTGAATCTACACTGAAGGACTATGATTTATTCGCTTCTTTGGAGGCAAGCAATGATTTCCCTCCTCAAATATAAAATGAAACTCAATGATATGCAAGTGTGATAGAATCACCTAAAGCAAGGTGGTGATGACTAGGAAACCCTAGATGTAGCAAGAGCATGGCCTCTGCTTCATTCCATTCTCTCTTTTGATATATTGGTTTCCAATGAATTTCATAAATGTTCTTGTACATACATAGATATATATCATTTATTAATAGAGTTTAAAAGAAGGTTTTTTTTTTTTTAAGAGCTTTTTTTTTAGAATATTTTTTGGCATAAATCACATTCAAATGCATTTGTCGACGCATTTCGAACCAACGAGTGTGGTTCATCATCAGGACAAGTTGAAGATTCTGTTAGGGTCCCACCCTAACCCCCTTATCTATGTAATGGGGCCACGTCATAGTCAAGAGTCAATAAATCCCATATTAATAATTGTAAGTGGTTAATCCGCAATTAATAATGAAACCACAGTTAGTTGCAAATGGGTCGTAGTATTAGATAAATGGTATTAGTAATACGCGTTATTGGCCTGTGGTATTGCACGTAGGAGTCATATATAAAGGATAGAAACTCCCTGCGAAGAGCATCGTGTCTTATTTTGTAATCGAGCTCTGCTCTAGTGGAGGTTGCCCCCTCGAAGAGGCAAGTGAACATTACTCTCTGAATAATAAAATCATTGCTATTTTGTGTTCTGGGTATCTTTTCTTCGCATATTTCGTGTTTTGGGTCTCTTTTCTTCGCATATTCTGTATTTGGGTATCATTTGCAGGTTAAGAGCATAACAAGTGGTATCATAGCACTTTCCAGGGCCGGTGGGATCTCCATTTAGTAGAGAAAAAAAAATTTGGCTCGAGATGTGTTTCGGCGTATTTAAACCACGGGATTTTTCGTTGAGTGCATAAATCTGCGGATTTGGGGAGGCATGCACGCAGGAAATACAAGAGGTGGTCACGTCTGTTGGACTCCCTTGTAACCCCTGAGGGTACCCCTTCAAGTAGTAGTGCATTAGACAGAACCACGCACGGACTGTCTTCCACGTACCCTCTGGGTATATCGGAAGCCCCATAGGCTCCCTGAAAACCTCGCCATAGATAAACCAGCGATCGTCTTGCGGCTACAGTACACCGAGAACAGCACTCGGAGAGATTACTCACCCGTACGATAGGGTAGTCGGGTGGTACAGCTAACGGTACGGTCGACCCTCCTTAGTTAGAGCCCTGAAACATTGGGCCGAGTACTACTGCCAGACCCTTATGTATATTGCGATCTGTAGCACCTGACACTCCTCAAGACCCTAGTTCCTTTTCTTTTTAAGCATCATCTCTTCCAAATCCTCTTGAGCAAAGGAGTGCAGCAGCAGCAGACATCGGTCCCAACCAGCCAGTTCTCTCAGATCCAGCAGACCAGAAGCGTTGTGCAGGGTTCCTATACCACGGTATAATTGTCGCAGGACTTTTGGCCGCATTGACATTTTGAGGATTTGGTGACTGCATTATTGATCAAGAAGGAGTAAAAATCCGTTAGGAGTAAAATAAAAATAAAAAAAGTCTGAGATGTTCCAGGACGACGCTTATTGGTGATATAGCCCATTAAAATCAGGACGACGAGCTGAGCATGGTGGTACCATTCAATTAATTGGGCAAAAAAAATTTTGCGGTCCCAATTTTTCATCACGACAGTGTATGGTAGCAACTAGAGCTCAAGCAATGGCCAATGAAAGGATGGACAAACTGGAAGAAACGGTGAACAAAATCCACACTCAACTGGACAAAATAAATCTGGATAACATGAACAACCTACTTACAGGAATGAGTCTCCAACTAGAGAAATTGCAAGGAAAAGGCAAGGAGGATTTTATGTCAAACGGCAAGGAGCAAGCCCACGAGGAGGGGTATAATGGCTATGAAGGCATTTACGATGAATCTAGCCACTCTCCTCACGTCTGGCACACCCATCCACCACCCAATCAATGGCTTTCTAAGTTGGATATGCATAAATTTGACGGTTCTCACCCAGCACCATGGCTAGCACAAATGGACCAGTATTTCAAATTGAATCAGATCCTAGATGATGTGACTAAGCTTGTGTTGGGGAGCATGTACTTCGACAATGAACAGTGGCAATGGTGGGAATGGCATCAGCGCTCCAATGGATATTTTAGGACTTGGGCCCAATTTACCAAAGCTCTTAAAGATCACTTTGAACAAGAAGACTCTTATTTGGGTCTTCTCACTAAACTCAGACAGACTGGTACAGTAGAGGAATATATTAATGCTTTTGAACGCTTAGCTTTCGTCACTAAGGGTCTCACAGATGAGTTCTACACGGAATGTTTTATCAGCGGTCTTAAAGAAGCCATCAGAGCTCAAGCGCTACTTCACCACCCTCCCACGTGGATGGAGGCTTGCAAGGTAGCTCGTAAGGTGGAACGTGCATTAGCAGCCCAATACAGTCGCCCAAATGTCCCCGCTAAAGGTCGCCTCCCACAGGCGCAGCACACGAATCAAACACTTAAGGTCCAAAAGGTGTCCCCTGCGGAAATGGATGAAAGAAGGAAGCAAGGACTATGTTACTACTGTGATGACAAATACTCCCCAGGTCATAAATGTAAGGAGCCCAAATTCTTCCAAATAGATGCCACTGACTACAACTCCACAGAGGAAGATCCTACACTTGGGGAACATGAGCCGCTAGGGGACGATAACCAACAGGACGATGTCTCTGACGAACCAGTTATTTCGTTGCATGCCCTGGCATAGATTTCTTCCCCTCAAACGCTCAAAATCAGAGGGTTTATTAAACATCGCCCAGTAGTAGTTTTGATTGATAGTGGAAGTACACATAATTTCATCCATCAAAAAGTCGCAGAAACAGTGCACTGCTTTGTACGAGCAGTTTCTAACTTCCAAGTT
>APFE031005435.1:0-12079 GCA_000404065.3 Pinus taeda | reverse complement strand
AGGTCCTCGACACACGAGTCAAGCAACTGCGCAGCCGCATGATTAAGGAAGTCCTAGTCAAATGGAAAGACACCTCTCTAGAAGATGCAACTTGGGAGCCAGCCACTATTCTGCAACAGTTTCCGCAGCTTCAACCTTGAGGACAAGGCTACTCTTAAGAGGGTGGGCATGTTAGGGTCCCACCCTAACCCCCTTATCTATGTAATGGGACCACGTCATAGTCAAGAGTCAATAAAGCCCATATTAATAATTGTAAGTGGTTAATCCGCAATTAATAACGAACCACAGTTAGTTGCAAATGGGCCGTAGTATTAGATAGATGGTATTAGTAATACGCGGTATTGGCCCATGGTATTGCACGTAGGAGTCATATATAAAGGATAGAAACTCTCTGCAAGGAGCATTGTGCCTTATTTTGTAATCAAGCTCTGCTCTAGTGGAGGTTGCCCCCTCGAAGAGGCAAGTGAACATTACTCTCTGAATAATAAAATCATTGCTATTCTGTGTTATGGGTATCTTTTCTTCGCATATTCTGTGTTTTGGGTCTCTTTTCTTCGCATATTCTGTATTTGGGTATCATTTGCAGGTTAAGAGCATAACAGATTCAGATCCAGGTTGCATGTTAAATAGACAGAGTAGAACATCCAACGGCTATATTTGACCAGGAAACGGTTATATTGCACTGGTTAGCTAGAATGGATAACGGCTATATTTGACTAGGAAACAGCTAACTAGATTGGACCAAAGGATATGGACAAGAGAACATAATGGTTAAAAAATTAGTAATTCAGTTAAATGCCTATTACCATATTTAAATTTAAATTAATTAAGGGAAATAATTAGTTAATGAAATGACCTATATTTATGTAATATAAATAAAACTTTAGTTAATTAGTTTAAAATCAAATATAAACTAGATAATATATTTAAAAATATTAAAATTATATATATATAAAAGTTATATAATTAAATTTACAAAATTAACTAATTAGTAAACTGATGGTAAGTTAGTTTTTGTTAATGACTACATTCGGATAAAAATAAAAATAAAAAAGCATCATGGACAAAGTGAATGTTGAAGTAATTTAAAAATTGTTCACCATACACATCTTGCAAAATACTAGACATGCAAGTAATCTAAAAAGTATTAACCATATGCATCTTGCAAAATATTACACATGCAAATAATTTAAAACTTTGTTGGTATGCAAAATGCATGAAATCTATATAAATTAAAATCTATTGTCAAGACTTAAGGAAACTAGGGGTTTTTATGAGTTTGTGGAATAATAAGATTAGTAATTTATCAAATTATACAACCTTGTATTATTGTCAAAATTGATGGACTAGCCATGTTCACAACCCCATTTTTTCTTGTACTAATGTTCTAATTGTGTAAAGCATGACCTAAAATAGGACCAACAATAAAACCTATTTTCAATTATCTAACAAGATGTAAAATATAAGTATATGACTTATATCCATTATAGGCCATATTTAATGTTAGTAATAATATCACTCTTAAGAAAAAGATGGCATCTTCTTTAAGAAGGAGATTTGAGCTTGCAAGGAAGCCTTGCATGCTCAAAATTCTTCCATCTCATGTAATTGATGAGAAATTCAATATTGAATTTGAGATCTCCACTTGACTATACACTCCTTCCTTTTATCTTCTTCTATATTTTCCTAGAGAGACAATGAAGAGATCTAAGGCCCCAATAACGACCTCAAATTAAATTTACATTAATTAGAATTGTACATAATAGCTAGTTGTTAGAAAGCACGATGAGTGTTGAGATTACATGAATTTCATTCTGGTGCATTCAGAGAGATACGACAAAAATGGCTTCACTTTGTATCCACTGCATGTAGCAAACTTTCGATGGTTCCTTAAACTGGAAGTTTGATTTCACATGGCTCTTGATGGCATTCATTCCACCATCAAGTGTGCGGATTTCTTATTCATTGTCGAAGCTGGGATTCCTAGTAAGCTCAAAGATGGAAGCTCAGCCAACCCTAATACATGACATGGTTCTTTAGTTGAAGTTTTTTGCGGAAAAGGCACACAAAACCTCTGCGGCTCTCTTGATGGCACAAATCCACCTGAAAAAACCCCTCATTCTTATCAACCTAGGTCGGGTGGAGAGTTAGAAGAGTTGGAATAGGGAAGGGATTTAAAAAATTTATTAAGACCCTTAATGGGAATTTTCCTTTTTTGGGTCCCTGGTTTGGACTATGTGGTGAATCTTAAGCAGAATATAAAGAATCAACTTAGTTTTCTTACATATCTACAACGTCTTCTTCACGAAGAGAAGCAGCTTCAAGATCTATCTCAGTTGTAGGATTATAGTATTTCAAGAAATTGCACCATGGTCTTAATTTTGAGGATGCAAGGGGGTGCTTCGGGATCCAAGAACTAAGAGGTCAAGTCTCTTATAAGGATGTGACGTGGGGTAAGGGACCTAATCCATCATATTTTCCACAATACATTGCAGGACCTTACATTGTCAAACAACTACAACAATTGTATGCCCTAGAGGTAAACCTAATAGAGGTAAATGACCATTTTTTGTTCTTCAATCGAGGGTAGTGATTTTCATATTGAATGTGTTTTGTCCCAGGTTCTATGCTTTGCAACAGTGGGTTTTTACAACCTAGACCAATAACTATGACATATACCTATGTTCAAAAAGTTTTTTCATAGTTCCGTTTGACACTCTAGAAGACTTAGAGAGAGTATTGAAAGAAGGGCCCTAGTTTTGGGAAAGAGTATGGTTTTATATCACCCCTTGGTTCCCAAATTTTGATTCCACAACAATGGTAGTCTCAAAGATGCCAGTATGGGTGAGCCTACCAAATATCCCCCTTCCTTTCTAGCACAAAAAGCTTCTCAAGGATATTGGAAATACTTTAGGGTCATTCAAAAAAATGGATGTTGAAATAATGGAGAAAGGGTTATTCACCTTCTTCGGAATATGTGTAGAAATAGGCCTAAGTAAAGTTCTACCCAATTGATTTAGCTAAAGCATAAACCCTTTCAGTGGATCCAAATTCTAGATTATGAAAGTAAGACATTCAGATGTTTCTTATGTTTCCAAATAGGACACTTGCATGACACATTCCCACAGGCAAAAAAGAACCGAAAAAAGGAAAAAGGGGCAACTCTACCACAAAACAAAAGAATGGAAGCCTTTTGACCCCTTCCTCACAGAGGAAGAATAGGGTGAAATTATAAAGAACCCATCAAACTAAGAAGAAGGGAGTACTCAATTACAGGATGGAAATGCAACCCACAAGCAAAATGGAACAGAATCAAAAGTGATCCATGAACCATAATAACAAAAAGGTGTGGCACACAAAGAGGATGGGACAGTGGGCACAAAGAGAGTTCATGTTTCAGAAAGTTTAGATTCAAAAAAAAAGAACCCCGCCAGAGATAACCATGAGTGATTTGGCAATGATTCCAGCTGAACCCCACTCAGGGGGGTGGCAGAAGATCCAGATAAAGAAAGGAAAGAAATAGAAGTTAAGTGATTACATTAACACTTAACTTCTCATGTTTCTTTTATTTTTTTAGTTTTTCTTATGCTCATAAGCCTAGATGTTGCTCTTACTGAATGTAGATAGCATCTACAAAATGTAATTTGTTCCTTTTCTCAAAATTTGAAACAAAATTATATATTTTTCTCTTTGGAAAAAAAATAATAGTTAATTATTGACACAAGCAAGTTACAACACATGGAGGCTACTATTTCTCTCCTTTTTTTAAGAGTGACTGTAACTCTCTTGTATTAAGAGGCATATATTGGCTTATCAATTATGAATTAACTAGTGTGCATCTATCTTATATATGGATATATCATGCATCTAAAGGGATCAAAACCCTAAAGGTGCAAACCCACCCTTAAGATTTTTCAATCTAAAGCGGAATTCACCTTGAGGGAATTAATCCCTCTCCACACATGATAGTTCTAGAGATAAGATGGATTTATATAGGTTTTGGTTATATATATATATATATATATATATATATAAACAGAGAGGGGGGTACACACACATACCCAATGTTTGATTAGGAAAAAAATGGTGGTCAACAAAATTGTGTATGACTATCACTCACTTAAAACTAGACATTTGATGTGGCATGCTCTTATTGATAGGGTGTTAACAAGGAATCAAATGTGAAAACTAGGTATGAAGGGTATGCCTTATTTGTAGATCCAATGATGAAATAAATGAGCATTTATTTCTTCAATGCCCATACTCAATCAATGTTTGGAAATAGGTCAAAAAAGTTATTCGGTCTACCATTGAGTTATATTTGAAACATTAATATGTGAGCAAGGGGTTGAATAAATAATGTTTCTTTCCTTTCTTAGTCAAATCAAGAATCTGGATTGCTCACAATCACATTACATTTTAAGATAACTTATGACTTTCCTTCCAAATGGCAACTCAGATCAGGTCACTATTACCGTATTCAACATTTGCTAAAGTTCAAAAATCACCCAGAGAAATGTGCTTTCTTCGATGAGGCTTACAGAGCTCTCATTTCTATTATTGGGTTAATTTTATTCTCCATATTTCTTAGGCTCATTTTTTTTCATTTTTGGGCAAATGGTGGACGCAAAAAAAAACAATGTGGGAGAGTTTAGCACTCTATTGTACTTGATAAAACTTACACATCAAATTAATATAATCTCTTTGCAAAGAAAGGACAACTCTTAATAACCATGAATTGGATGAATGAAGCTATAAATATCAAAAACAACACTTTTTACTACTTGGCACATCTTGTAAAGGATTTGAGATCCCAAATTTTAGGCTATAGAAGCATAGGGTGGAGGCTAGCTCTCTTTCAAAAGTTGGCTTGGTTTGGATGAAAACAGTTTTATACATGAAGAATTTGAAAATGATAATAGGATATCTTGTAGATAGGATATGTTGAGTAATGAAAACAGTTTTATACATGAAAGGTTTGAAAATGATAATAGGATCTCTTGTAGATAGGACATGTTGAGTAATCTTTAATTTTATAGTGCTTTGTGTTACATACGTATGGAAGACTTATTTATAGAGTTTTTTAATCTTTAACTTTATGGTGCCTTATGTAACAGATGTATGGAAAACTTATTTATAGAATTTTTCACTAATGTAGAAACATTCTAAAGACATCTAGGAAGTTTTTAAGATAACTAGTATCTTAAGGTTCAAGCATTTTTTGGACACTATATTTGGGAGGTTTTTTTCTTCTTCTTCTACGCAAAGCACATTAATAAATTATTATTATTATTTAATTCTCTTTGAGTTAAATACATTTTTCTTCAGACAAAATTATATACTACATGTCACTTCAATATTAAACATTAAAAAGTTACAACTCTCAAATTGAATAACGCACTAACAAAATATTTTAATCATACAAATTTTTTACTTTCTATTACTTTTTTATATAAAATTTAACATTTAAAATTTAGTTCAAAAAGATATTAAAACATTTTTTATTATTATTTTTTTAATATCATATTATTATAGAATTACACATTAGGTTATATTAAAATTGTAAATAACACTTCTCAATTTTAAAAAAAATAATAAATATAATATTTTAAATTAAATACTTTTTTTAAATCACTCAATATAGAAATAGGTTAATAGATCAAGACCTAGGGACATCTAAAAACCTACCTTTGACCAAGGTAATTCCATATGGTGTGGTTTTTCTTGAATAATAATGACAAGTCAGTATGCATTCATAAATTATGAATAATAATTATTGCTAATCGTCCCACTACTTATTATTAATTATGATAATTTTCTCGCTATTTAAAAAAATATGAAAATATAAATATGATATTTTTTTTCCCAAGGAAAAATCGTAACTTTCCATTAATTTGAAAAATTAAATATAGTAGATGTCTTTGGCATATGCATAATTGTTGGTTGTAGCCATTCAAGTAGTGTTCAAAAATAATAAGTTATGGCCGAGGCCATTTCCAAAAAGAGTTGTACATATTCAACACGTACAGTGAGATCGATGTATCTAGTGAACAGAGATATAACCATAAATATATACATAAAGCAACATTGTGCATTAGCTGAAAATATAAACAAAAATTTAGGGCATGTCCGCCCTAGTGTATGCCTTATCAATGTAGGGCCGATGATAGTATTGATATTGTTCTGCACCAATCTGTTCTTGTATCATCGACAAACCTCTGGGATGTGTCATAGCCTCCTTGGAAAGTTTGTCAGCAACCTCATTATGTTCCCTATAAATGTGTTGATAGGTAACAGAATTAAATTGAATCTTGAAATCCAAAATTTCATCCAAGATGTTTCTAAGTGAATGTGCATGGCAGTTATTGATGTTATTAAACCAATTTATGATGATTTTGGAGTCACCAAAGATTTTTGAATTATTGCAAGAGTGTGCCAATGCAAAATGCAAAAGGTGCCTAAGAGTGATCAGTTCAACATAATTGTTTGTTCCCTCTCCCAAGGCCAATTGAATTTTGAAATGATGATGTTCAGATAGATGAAGAATAATTCCAGCCCCACATCCCTAAGCTTGAGCAGTGTCATCAAAATATGCCCATGGTATGGTGTGATCAATCACCTCAGTTGAGCACGTGCAGATTGTAGGAGTGTGTGTTTCATTTGGGATCTCATGGTAGGCAGCAAAAATTTTCGTTGTAGCATGTGGCCATTGGGCCTCTGTTTCCTTGAATATAATTTCGTTCCTGGTTAGCCAGATTGAACAATAGGTGAGGAGAGGGAGACAGTGGGATTTAGGGCTATTGTTCACAGCAGTCCAGTTGTCCCAGGCCTCTGGAATTGATTGCCCCTGCCAAAAAATAGGTTTGGAGAGTAGGTTTAATACTTGTAGCCATAGTAGCGCACTCCTCGGGCAATGGAGAAACAGGTGATCATTTGTCTCCTCGGCATGTTTACATAGTACACACCAATGTGGACCACAGTGAGATCGACGCATAAGGTTTTCTCCCTTTGGGGTTTTTTTACTGAGCACGTTCCACATGAAAAGTTTCGTTCTCGATGGTGCTTTAAGCTTCCATAACTTGCTCCACCAGTCAAGAAGTGCATGTGGCCTGCGCACTGTGAGAAGGATGGGCTAGCCAATTATAGGGGAGTATATACCATGATCAACCGAGGTCCAGATAAGCTCATCAGGGCCTTCTGATGTGCACATGGGCTTCTTTCAGGGCATTAATATACCCCTCCCAAGTCTGCAGCCAGTGTTTGGGGATGCCCAGGTGTGGAGCAAATAACCAAGCCTATTCAAAGATGGAGTTGTTCTACAAATCAACAATCTGAGCAATTACCTTAATATGCCTTTGGTTGAGAAAAAGGATGAGGCCTGTTGGTAATTTATACATATTCCCCCCTCCTATCCATGGGTCCATGCCTATATGAGCTGATGTGCCATTATTTATTCTCCATGCTAGGCCCTCTCTAATAAAAGGCAATGTATATAGAATTGCTTTCCAAACCATAGATACCCTCGTTCGAGACCAGGAGGTAAGCGAATCCAATCCATGAGATGTTGAGGCCAAATGTATTTGTAATAGGAGACTTCAGTCCAAAGGTTTTGCGATGTGAGCAGGATCCATCCCATCTTGGCAGCAAGGGCATGTGCAAAGACTGATAAGTCCTTTAGCCCCCATCCTCCCCACTTCTTGGGGAGGGCAATGTGCTTCCAACCCACCCAAGAAAATTGTTTTCCCTCTTTATATCCATTCTAAAGGAATTTGCAACAGATCTTTTGAATTCGAGCAAGTATTCCTTTAGGAATCTAAGCCAACGACATCCAATATACTGGGGTAGCCTCCAAGACAGATTTGATGAGGACTAATCAACCAACTCTGGAAAGGAATCCGTGGTTCCAATTTAATAGTCACTTTTCAAATTTAATAACAAGCCATATCCAATCTGTTATTCTGTAACAATGAGGCTTAATCCAGAACCCCAGGTACTTGATGCCATCCTCCAGATGATGTCTCTCAAAAGGAAAAAAAATTATGAGCATATCTAGCTTCTGGGGGTGAAGTATTGGAAAGAGTGATGGTAGACTTGGATTGATTTTCTTTCATGCCAATAGCTAGGGAAAATAGTGAGAGAATATCATGGAAGGTAGAGGAGTCCTGAATGCTTCCTTTTAGTAAGATGAGGACATCATCTATGAAAAGTAGATGACTGAGACAACAGATGTCACTCATTTTAAGCCCTTGTAGTCGCCCTTCCCTCTTGGCCGATGTAATGAGTTTGCTAAGCCCTTCCATGAAAATCAGAAAGAGGAGCAGGGAGAGTGGGCAACCTTGCCGAAGACCCCTCTCAGCATGGAAGAAGTGTGATGCAGATCCATTAATGAGAACGTTGAAAATTGCCAAAGTGATACAGCACATGATCCAATGGATGAAGGGGGGAGGGATCCCATATGGGTGAGGATCATCTTAATGTATAGCCAGTTGACCCAGTCGAAGGCTTTAGCTAGGTCAATTTTGAGAATAACCCCTTTTAGCCTTTTAATTTTAAGGGAGTGGAGTGCTTCTTGGGTTGTGTCGATTTCTTCATGGATTTGTCTATTCTGGAGGAAAGCAAATTTCTCAGAGGAGATATGGCAAGATAGGATGGACCTAAGTCAATTAGCAAGGATCTTGGCGATGATTTTATATAGACAATTACATAGGGAGATAGGACGAAAATCATTGAAAGATGTGGGGTAGTCGGATTTAGGGATCAAGGCTATGAAAGTGGTGTTAATGGCCTCATAAAAGCACCCCGTAGTCCTACATTCCTCCACCATCTTAAGCAGGTCTTGTCCAATGATCTCATAAAATGCAAGGTAGAATTCAATTGTCCAACCGTCTGGCCCTGGACTCTTATCTTTTTTGAACCATTTCAGAGTGCCTTCTAGTTCCACCTGAGTGACAGGGGATGTGAGCTCCTCAGCCATGTCCAAGTCCACAGATCTAGGGAAATATCCTACAATTCTGAAACTTTTAGCGAGGGAAACACCAGGAGGTGCTTTGAAGAGTTTTCGGAAATGAGAGTTCCCAAGGCGAGAGAGTTGATTAAAAGTTTTTGTCGTTCCCTCGTCTTCCATGGGCGTATTCCAGATAGTATTGGTGACCTTCCTTCCCTTGGAAAAGTTTTGGAAGAACTTGGTGTTCTCATCTCCTTCTTTTAACCAAATAGATCAACTCTGGAGCCGCCAAGTTTCTTCCCTCTCCTTCAGAATTTTTTATCTCTGATTTTCCAAATTTATAAGTTGTGTCTTTGCCTCTACAGGAGTGAACCCCCGACCCTGATCACCCATAAGAGTGGTCGATGATTGTTCAATATCAGCGAGGGTTTGGTCATCCCTCTTAGATTTTTTCTTAGCCCAATTTATGGAGAGTCTCTTGAGTTTAGTAAGATTGGAGCAAAAACCTTCTGCCAAATTTCTCCCCATGGATGGAGGGTTGGATAACCAAAAATAAGAGACAATTTGAATGTAGGATGGATCCAAAAGTCAGGTGGAGTTGAATTTATACAGTACCTTTGGTTTCTGAGAGGGGTCAGTGATCTCCATAAAAATGGGGAAATGGTCTGATAAACCACCTGAACCAACCCATTTTCTATATAAGGAAAGTTTTTTGTATCAGAGAATCCTTCATAAGGAATCAATTCAGTCTCCTGGCTAGAGCTTCCTCACCAAGTCTTCGGTTTCGCCAGGTGGGGAGAGGTTTTACCATGGGAATATCCATCAGATGGTGTTGTTTGAGCAGCATCTCCATAGTCTCTGAGAGTGGATCCACCTGTACATTCGTCCCCCATGATTCCCTAAATCCTAAGGAGAAGTTCAGGTCACCGCCAATTATGAGATTATTCGGGGTAGTGAGGGATAGGTTGAGGAGGCAGTTCCAGAAGGCCTCTCTGTTTTCACAAGGGCCATATACATTGATCAAACAAAGATTGTTGGGTCCCTATAATACTAGTGATTACCTCATTACTATTGTAGTTATACCCCTTAATAATATTGTTGTGCCCCTATTGTCCCCATATTGTTATTACTGTGCCCCATAGAATCCCTCTATTGTTATTTTTGTGGTTTATATTATTATTGTTAGGTTCGGCTGGGTTATATTGTGGACTCCTTAAAGCTCTTCCTATATATACGAAGGAGGTTTTTTTTCATTTGAATCATCCAAGAATTGTTCATTTATGTAATGTAAAGGAGGTTTCCCCCTCGAAGACACTGAATCCTAAGGGCGTTGATCTACTTTTTTTCTATCTTTTTTCTTGAGCTGTACATAACATTTGGTCGGAGCTTTGGGGATTCTAGGGTTTCGCTGCTCCAAACAGGTCATCGTGGCATTTTCGCTATAACTTTTTTTCTGTGGCGTTTCAGAAGTTGAAAAAAAACCCATTTGAGAAGACATCGCGCTAAATCTCGGGTCCGAATTTCAGAGCTTTTTGTGCTATAATTACGGAGATATGATCTAAGGAAGTTGGGATTTTGGCAGACTCCTGAATTACATTCCAAACAGGTGACCTGGGGAAAATTGTCATAACTTTTTCTCTAAGAATTGTATTGAAATTTCGTAAGAAGGTTTAGAAAGAGGACAGACTATAGTTTCTTTTATATATTTTTCAGAGCTAAAGGTTGAAACAGTGACTCGTGGCACGTCGTACAAGTTCGCTCTACTGAACTAGTCTATAATCAGGTCACTGTGGAGATTTCGCATAACTCTTCCTTGGAGAATCCAATTCGGATCATACTGGTGGCATTGGAAAGAGGACATAGAGGGCTACCACAGATCGCAATTTCAGAATTGGATGATCCGAAATTACAGAGATACATCAGATTCAATATCAGGTTCCTACAAAGTGAAAAAAGGTGTGTAGTTTTTTTTTTAATTTTTGCATAAGATTGATTTGAAAAATTAGTTTGAAGGAATTCAAAGGGCATAGTAAAGAATTATTATTGGTAATTGATGCCACAAGGAAAGAAAATGCAAACACCTAGTAGGCAACCTGAAAGCTCTAGCATGACCCATCAAGAAGAGGAAGAAATGCAACATGATATATCAAAATTACGAGACCAAGTGCAACAATTGTCACTTGCACAAAAAGGAACAGAATCTAAGATGGATGGTTTAAAGAAAGATGTAGAAGCTAAGATGGATGGTTTAAAGAAATTTGAAAACATACATGGAAGAATTGAAGATAAATATGAATAAGTTGCTACAAGAAAGGGTCACTAAGGGTGAAAGGGTAGTAAAGGAAACTCATAATGAGAACAAAAGAAATGTTAATCATGATTCCATAGACTCTAATGCTGGATCGAAGACCCACCATATTCCAAAAATCGATATGAGGAAGTTTGATGGCAAGGATCCGCAACATGGATATTACAGATGGAGCAATTTTTCGATCTCAATAATGTGCAAAACACACAAAAGGTACGTATTGCAACTTTATATTTGGAACCAAATCAGTTTGTATGGTATCAATGGCTTTGCTCTCGTAAACAATTTATCACTTGGGAAATTTTTATGGAAGAATTGATAGCACATTATGAGGATACAAAAAGCAACAATTTTTTTAGCCAATTGATAAGTCTCAAACAAAAGGGTTCAATAATGGAGCACATTGAGGAGTTCCAAAAATTGAACATAAGGTAAAAGATATTCCAGAGGAGCATAGGATTGATGTGTTCATAGGGTATTTAAAGGATAATATCCAACATGATGTTCGCCTTTGGGAACCTGATTCATTAGAGAAGCATTCAGGTTAGCAAGAAAAATGGAAAGAAAAATTATGGCAACCAAGAAGCATACCACTCACAACTATAAAGATGGAAGTGTTGTCCCTAGTCTTCCACAACCTATAAGGTTGACACCACAACAATTGGAAGAAAAGAGAGCAAAAGGGCTTTGTTACAGTTGTGATGGCAAATACACTAAAGGTCATAAGTGTGCTGAGAAGAAATTATTCCACATAGATTGTGAAGAGGAAGAAGAAAAGGAGCAAGAAAGGTCAAAAGAAGAGGATATACTCTAGGAACAAAGCCTAG
>APFE031005427.1:0-24974 GCA_000404065.3 Pinus taeda | reverse complement strand
TGTTTAATATTAGTAAAGCAAGAGCATTTAAGAATTCATGCTTATAACTAATTTGGAAGAAAAAATCAAGAATAATAATTTGGAAACAGAGTACAATTAAGCAAATTTTGTTTCAATCTCTTATGAAAATTATTCAGGAATGGATATGATGGTATTATGTGTTTAATATTAGTAAAGCAAGAGCATTTAAGAATTCATGCTTATAACTAATTTGGAAGAAAAAATCAAGAATAATAACATATAAAAACAGAGCACAATTAAGCGAATTTTGTTCCAATCTCTTATGCGAATTATTCATAAATGGATATGATGATATTATAGACTGATATATAATCTCACAGAAAGGGTAGAAACACATATTGAACTCCTGTCCAACACATGAATCCTGCAACACGTCCTGTGCTTTAAATCCTCATCCAGCCAAGCCACGAAAAATTTCTCCAAGCGCTTTTATTCTGAAGTTTCAATGTTACAGCCAAGTAATGGAATCACCCTCAATGCTTCCAAGAGTGGAGTATTTATACCAATTCTAAACTAAAATATCTTGAAACAAATATCAAAATTGGTTCACAAATCTCTCCAACTATTTACATAAATAGAACTTAAATAGCATTTGCTCCACATGTTGCAAAAGAAACGCCGTAAGGCAATGGCATAAGAAATAATATCATAGAAGAAAAAAGTCAAAATTTGAGGAATGAGATAATTCAAGTCAAATTTAGCAATAGAGAGGAGGCAGCAATGATAAGAACTAACTTGGATCGAAAAATGCAATGAAGTGTTGAAAAGCTAAAACAACAACCAAGTCTCAAGAAGTAGGCAAAGTTGGGTTCGGTATTTGTTATTTTGTGGAATGCTGCAAAGATGAATATTTATCACATTTTTAGTTCTCAATTTTGGATTCATTATAGAGTCCATAGTTATGTGATGAGTGCATATTTTCTCTGTACAAGATGTCTACAACGCTCCTGATCGGACTCTGAAGAAGAGATATTGGGAATTGCTGGAATCGTTTCAATCGGTTTGGAGGAAGAAAAATGGTTGTTGATAGAGATTTCAATGCAACTCTTATACATTCAGAGAAAAGCAGAGGGTTAGGATTCAATCTGGCCAACCTAGAAATGGGCAGGGTTTCAATTATAGCAATGAATTATATTAAATGCTTTGCACCATTGTTAGTTTGGAGAACACACTTATGCACCTCACAATGATTTGTAGAATGGCCTTTACAATCACAATCACAACGAGTATCAACAATTTCTTCCAACTTATTTTTCCTCAAATAGTGTGTTCACCTGCATTTGGAATGGGGATATCAATGTCATAGTGTGTATTCCATTCTATACTCAATTAGAAATGCAGTTGTCTAATCATGATGGTGAAGCTAAAGCCAGTAGTAGAAAATTGCATATTGGGCATTTTAAATCATAACAAGTTTTTAAATTACTACGACTTTAAAATTAAATTATCATTTTAAATATAAAGTGATAAAATACAACATAAATTACCCATCCAACAACATTCAAACCTTTCATTACAAATTATTGGCATGTTGGCCAATTGCCATTGAGCAACTCTAACAGAACAACTCCAAAGTTGTATACATCAGATTCCTCTTTTGCTCACCCACTTTGTAGATGCTCTCTCAATTGACTGCCATTGGATAAGAATATATGACTACCTTTGGTGATACAGAATCTCTAAATCCTAAAAAGGGGTAGAACTAAAGGAAATTGGTACTTAGTGACAAGCAGAGAAATGTGCCAGCTATAATGGTGGCCACATGTGTCTCATCATCTTCCAAGAATTTGGAAGACTGAAGTCTGATACATGTGACTCTAAATTCTCAACCAGCAATATATTGCTGGGCTTTACATCACTATGTACAATGCGAGGATAGAAATCATGGTCTAGATAAGCCAAATTTAGATATGCTCCAAATGGTATTTTCAATCAAGCACTCCATTCTAGAATTGATTCTATTTTTGTATGGTTTGGACAAAATTGGCAGGACTACTTGCAAATTGATTCCAAACACCAAAACTCTAGAAGGGAGGCAATATTCAAAATATTATAACCTACCTTAAAATCAGAACTAAAGTCATCTCGAAGGATTTCCATGAATTTCACAAATTTAGCATTGCCAATATACTAACCATGTAGTAACTCGTCCAAGCTTCCCAGAGGCAAGTAGTCATAGATAAGAAGTTTGGCCGATGGACAATTGCAATAACCTCACAAATTCACAAGGTTTCTATGTTTGATGTTTTCCAAAATCTCAAGCGCTCTTTCAAAGAGGCAATCTGATCTTTACCCCATTGTTCATAATTTTCTTTACTGCAAACGCACTATTGTCATCCATCACCAATTTTTACACGGTACCAAAGCCTCCAAACCAAATGATAACAATATCATCAAGTGTTTCAATTCACTTTATTATATTCTGAGATATATGTGGCTGATCTCCATGGAACATGACCAGCTTAGCATCTGTGATATAGCACATTTGAGAGAGATTTTTGTCAATTTCCACCTGATAAGTTGAAAACAAGTTGAAAAGATTATCAAATATACTTGCTGGATATATGTTCGCTATAGGAGCTACTACTCCATTTTAGTGTAAGGTTGCTTGACCCCATCATTCTTGTACAAAAAATAGTACCATAAGAAGAACAGGAGAGCAAGAGCCATGCCTATTGTCATCATTGCTCCGATGAGGATTCTGTTTGAAACTCGCTCTGATGGCTTAGTTGATGCTGATAACATCCAAAGATTTTAGTAAATCAGAGTCAAAATATATCAAGATAAGTTCCAAATTGTCCAAGACACTACGCAACAACAGTGGCATAAGGGTAAATTCTAGTTCAAAACTCTCGGTAGGGAAAGGGTAAATGAGCATATAAGACACCAATCTGAAGTCTTGGATATACTCCGTGGATCTACATCACAATTTGAGTTGGATATTATAGTAGGGAATCCCAATGAATTCTTGCAAAGTGTGTCCAGTTGTTGACCACATAAAGCCAAGTTTCCCAGTAACCTGAAAATCGCGTCCAAGAAGTTATCGTCTTAGATTTTACAACAATAAACATGTTTCAAAAATTCATACAGAAAATTATTTGAATTTAACAAGAATATTATTTTCCTACTTGAAGTAAGTGCAACTTAAATCCCGCGTATGAAAGGGCTCCATTGAAGAAACTAATCACATATGTGATAAAACTTGAAACAACACAAGGCCTAGACAACCCTAGGAATGCAAAGATCAAAACAAAACGGCACAAAGGTCTTCTTGGACTACTTTCCTATGTAAGAAGTGAGCCTCAGGCAAAACCTCTAGGAGAATACCAACATATGGCTCATACGCTCTGTACCAGGACTTGGAAACAATGTCTAGTAATGCTCTGAGTTACATGGAATATTCTAAAATCTAGAATCGAGTTACACTCGGGTAAATTAGACTGAGAATATGTGTGAATATGTGTGTATACATTGAAGAAGACTCCTTGCACTGTAAAGACCAAGGTCCTCTCATACCACTTGGGTTTTTCCACCTCCATAAATCTCATGAGGTGCATCCTCTCATTCTCATGAGGTGCATCCTCTCATTCTCAACTTCTTTTAAAAGAGATTTTATCCATCCACCACTGTGCTGAATTTCCTGAGGGACTTGCAGTTGAGGAGCATTCCTCCATTGCGGCTTAACAAAAAAGCACATTTTCGTGCAAAAATATAGGTCCCTGAGTTGAATGGTAACCAATTGGAGCTGCAGCTTCCCTCGGTTCTTTTCCTTGGTAATGAATGTCTTGCAAAATCATAAACACGACACAACAAATGATTAGCTCATAACAAAAAAATAGGCGGTGAATGAAGTTAAACTGAAACAGAGTGAAAAAACTGAATACAAATGCTTCACTGAAATCACATTGTTCAGGCAATTAGAGTCTAAATGAAACAGAAACAAAATGCCAAGATATGCCCTCATGAAAGAAACAGAAATATTGGATAAGGGTTAGCTTGAGCCCTAAACCTTAAATGAAACTAATAGAAAATGTGATAAACCCTATCCCTTAAACCCTAATGCAATTGTTTGAAGGAAAACAAACTACGGAATCATTGTACTTAACTAAATTTCCTTTGTAATGAGCCCAAAAGGCCACCTCAAATCAATATTTGACTCTACTCAGATGTGTTCCATTTCCTGCACGTAGAAGGTGTTGAACATTTCTACCATGAACAAGGATTTGAGTTGTTGTGGTTATGATCTAGTGTGAACCCTAAATGCACAATGCAAACTGTACAAGTCACTTGAGTTGGGAAGCTACGTCCACATTATCATGGCGTATCCAGATCAGAACATTGTCCGACACAGTACTTGTCCATACATGTAATTAACAGACAAATGGCATGGATTATTTACACTGTATCTGATCTTCTATCTTAAAACACACCAATTCTCGAAGCAGTTATATGTATTGTGATTGAATCTGGGCCTGATAGTTTAAACTCTATTTATACCTTTCCATTTCATTATTTATTAATGCATTCTCACTGCAGCTAATCTCAAATATATTGCAATTGTTTGAAGGAAAACAAACTACAGAATCACTGTATTTACCTAAATTTCCATTGTAATGAGCCCAGAAGGCCACATCAAATCATTATTTGGCTCTACTCGATTTGTTCCATTTCCTGCAAGTAGAAGGTGTTGAACATCTCTACCATGAACAAGAATTTGAGTTGTTGTGGTTATGATCTATTGTGAACCCTAAATGCACAATGCAACCTGTACAAGTCACTTGAGTTGGGAAGATATGTCCACATTATCATGGCGTATCCAGATCCGAACATTGTTCGACACATTACTTGTCCATACATGTAATTAACAGACAACCAATACAGAAGCTGGACTTCTTGCGCCATGAAAGTCTCTCTTCACAGGCATAAAAGTGTGTATATTTTTGGGATTGAAAAGTAATTTTGGAATGGTTTTATTGTAGATTTAAGCTCAAAGTTCTTCAGCTGAAATCTTGGGACAACAAGATCAGGGCTTTTCAAGAGGCTTTCCAGCCAGGTCCAGCATGCTTTCCGAGAACACAACGATGTATCTGATCTTCTATCTTAAAAGACACCGATTCTTGAAGCAGGTTTATGTGTTGTGATTGAATCTGGCCCTGGCAATTTAAACTTTGTTTATACCTTCAAGACTTTTTTAGTTATAACAGCTGTGCCTTTTTAGACGGTCAGCTCTCCTTTAGGGACTTTTTATTCATATTTTAGCAGTGTGTATTCTTTGTGTTTGTTGTAAGGTTTTTCTTTCACTTTCAGCTGAAGGCCAGTAGTTCTTAGGCACTCTTTTTGGTTTAAAATTGTATATGCTAGCGTTGTTTTTATTTCAGTGTTGTGAGGCTTCTTGGACTCTGCTCATTACATTCTTGGACTTGGAAAAATAATAAGTAGAAAAAAGGACATTAAGAATGTAAATTGGGACAGAAATAGCTTTTGGCCTCTATTTTCCATCGCTGACAGGAAACTTGAAAGATGAAAAAATTCACCACGACCAGGAAACTATGAAGAGCAATGCGAATAGAACCTGCAAACATCTCCGGAAGGGCAACTCTTCCCACCAGTGGCAATGGTGGCCGTGAGTCACACATCCCTTGGCCGATATGGCTGGATTTTTCTGCTAGGTCTCGACGCAAAATTCTGACCACAAATCACCAGAAAAGCAACCAATTAACACTGTAATGCTCAGAGCGCTACCACTTCTGATGCTTGGCGTCAATCAGGTAATAATAAAATTGAGGTGGAGAAAACCCAGGGATGGCAGACTCTTAAAGAACGGATTGAACACAGCGTACAAAGAAAAGAAAACTCTTATGACTCAAATTTGCCCTGCCGCAATCGGTTTTAAGAATTCTTGGCATATCAGGAAAATCGCACACTGTATGAACCCGGAACATGTGAAATAGGAGATACGCCTGGCGTTCCAGTTCCTGCCATTACTCCTGGTGTTCCAGTTCCTAGTCCTGTTTCCATTCCGCCAGTGTCTATTCTCCTTGCTATTGACGACACATGCCTCCTTCCTTGGAGGCATTATACATAAATTTGTAACTAATTTTTTATAACTATTTTGATCCAACGGTTGAAATTTGTGCAATCGTCTAACATCTGATCCTACGGTGTCCAAGGATGACAGGTAGGCAAAGAGGGGGATGGGTTTCACAAGGGAAACGCCTTACGGCGTAATTAAAGGAAACTCAAACTAATGCATCTATTTGGCACTATTTTGTATGGATAGGTGATGACAAAGAGAAGAATTAGAATTTGATCCAACTCTTAGTTGATGATGAGGCATCCAAGTCACTAACTGTTTCCTTTCTTTGTGCAATCTGCTCCAACAATTCTGCAAACTTGGGGTCCAATGATATTTTTGTATTTCTCAATGCGTAATAGATATGTAAAAAGTGAAAGAGGTTATTTTATATCAATATGTTGGTGAGATAAACCTCTTTCATTTTCCCAAAATTCCTCTCCAGCTATGCATAATAGTCTCTGTAAAAAATATGTGTAAAACAGAGTTTTACAGAGTCTGAAAAATGGCCTGTAAAGATGCGCATGTATCTCTCATTATAAAATCACTGTGAACAAACTGAGATAGGTTTTTGTAGATGGGTATCTTAGGAACAAAAACCTCCTTCCGTTTTGTATTAAGTATTTTGGATTGGCCAAAATACTCTCTGCAAAATGATGACTTAAACTGAAATTTTCTGCAAAAAGTGCTTTCCAACATTGTTTAATATTTCCAAAACCATAATGGCTGTTAGACAAGTGAGAGAGGTTTTTGTAGATCGCCCTCTTAAGAACAAACACCTCCTTCATTTTTGTAAAATTCATCTTGGATTGATCACAATATGTTCTGCAAAACTATGACTAAAATATGCAATTTCTGCAAAAATGATCCTTCTTGTTATGTTTTTTCATCTTTTTACTTTCTTGCTCTTTTGACTGTTTTACTTTCACTTTAGACAAACCTCAATATTGTTGAAATTATTATCATCTCTTTTTACCATTTTACTGCCTTCTTTATTTACTTTTACTGTTTACCTTTGACTGCTCTGTAACTTTGTTTTAACTTTCACTGACTTTTACCTGATACACTTTAACCACTGATACTCTTTAACCACTGATACTCTTTAGCTGTTATGCTTTCTAACCTCTGTTTGAATAGATTTGATAACAATATTGGAGTAAACAAATCTTATGACTAGTATTAAGACTTTTTATCCAAGGATGTGATCTTCTGATTACCTCTTCAGGGGACAACCGAGTAGATTTTTCAAGTAATTCCCCAATGGACAAGGGAGTGAGGTTTTGACCAGGTTCAAAATGGAGCATCATATTGATAGCTTGGGGAGTAATGAGGAAATGAACACTCTGGTCAGGGGATATTACAGCTCTTTGAGTCAGATCATAGTTAGAATGGCAGTAATGGATGATTTCTGGGAAATAAATGACTGAAGGAATGAGATACCTTGGGAGATTGGATTCCCACAACCCTATAAGAACGTGCCCCTTTGAGTATTCGTCTCTGCAGCGACAATAGCTCAATAGGGGACTTTCATCAAAATGCAGGTCTTTAATTTGGAAATCTTCATCTATCAAAGGTAAATATTCCAATTCACGGTGAGGAGCATTCAGTGGAGTAATATTCAGAGCTGCCGACACCTCCATTTTGGTTCTTGTGGATTCAAAATGGAGGTTTTTGGTTTTACTCACAGGCCGGGTGGGATTTCTAAAAAATGAAGGAAATTGGCACAATTTGTTGGTTTAGGGAGCAATTACACAGTTTTAAAACCTCTGGGAAGGACTCAGTGATGATTTTTAATCACTATTTCCGCGAAAAACAAAGAACACTGAGTTTTACTTGCAGTCGGGGCCGGGATTTCCAGGTGGACAAACCACGGTGGCACGAAACTTTTTGGAAGTTTTATTCATATTTTTGTATTTAAACATACATATGGCATGTTTAAAGTTTTTGTATATATATTTTTTATTTATATGGTAACAAACAAATATTATTTAATTACCATAAGGGCAAGATTATAATATAATGATAATTTTAACCAAAGGGCTTATAAAGCGAGGTTTTTAATGAATTTTTGGGAAAATAATTACTTTGGTTAAACTATATAATATAAGGGTTTTTGGGATATTTATAAAAAGGGAGTTATATACTTAGGATAAGGTATTTTATTAGGGATTTAGTATAATAGAGTTAAATGTAAATATGGCAAAGGACAAGGAAACTCAAAATATTTTTGCACATCTAAGAAAGTGATAACTTCTGAAGTAAATTGCAATATTTTATCTTCAACACTTAAACTTAGAATAGCAAGTTATCTTGAGGGATTTTTATGGATTTTTTCATGAGTTTCCTAAGTAAAATAGGATTTTAGTTAGGACAAAGTTAAAGATGGAAGATTATAATGATGGATTATCTTAAGTACTTAGGTCTTTTTGATCATTAGGCCGAGGGTCTGGTCCCTCCAGAGGTCAAGGAAATGCCTTGAGCCCCTTTGATCTCCAAATACCTTAGTACTTTGCGGGAAATTAGTGAAACTTTTGAGGGGAAAGTGATGAGGGAGGTTAATGAGTTTGACTTTGCTTGTGGTGATTTTCCAGTGTATTTCCTGCTTTAGTACTTGTGATGAAAGTAAAGGATCAAAAACATGTAGCAGCATCATTCATCAGATAACACTTTGCAGCACCATCTACCTACCCTATCTACTTAATACTACCATTCTCTTCTTTATTAGGGTGCATTTAGACTTGCGAACCCTCATCAACATTTTTTCTTTTCACAAGGAAAATCTATCTAATTCTACCCTTATTACATCCAAGGGCTCAAATTAAACTGTTGAGCACCTTTTATTAACTCTAACTATCTACTTATCTGCCAAGATTAAACTGTTTGGTTAGATATTTATTCTCTAATCTATAACATGAAATTGAAATATGAGTAAGCCAAGTTTAAACAGTTTGACTTATTCATGAATTGTGGCAAAGGTTGGACAAGCTGCACACAATTGTTTTATTACAAAAATGAAGTAGTAGTGGCATTTGAATTTGCACACTTTCCTTGGTCTATTTTTGCTTGGGGTTCATTTCTTTCATTTATTTTTGACCACTTTATTTTTCTTACCCTTTGATTTTTCTTTTAGGGTATACCCTCTTTACATTTTTTAACTTTTTTGATTTTTTGGTTTTTCAAGAATATGGAACACCTTTGCTCAAGAAAGAAGGTTTGAACATATTCCATAGTTTCGATGAAGACAATCATGAAAGATGAAACCTATTGGTATAGGAGGCTAACAACACACATGCAATCCATTTTGTCATCATGTATGAGAGGTCGTGATGCCATTTGTCGGGAGTTGCAGTCTCGATTATTGTCTGTTTGGAGGAGAGAGCAGTTGGTCTCACCTGCTGCTTATGAGCTAGCCGAAAGGTTGGTTGAGCATAACATTGGGTTGTTCAGGAGACATTTGACTAGGGAGGAGCTACTCAAGTTTGGGGGATCGTGCAGTAGGAATGAGCTGAGGAGGAAGGGACTTTGCTTCATATGCAAGGAACCTTGGGTACCTGACCACTCATGCTTGAGTGACACTATGGAGATGGCAGAGGAAGAGTAGATGGCGATTCCTTCTGACCATCAAGGTGAAGATTCTTCTTTGGACGAGTCCATCGGTTCGTACAAGGACGCTTCCGAGGGGCACGAGTTAGGTAGAGTTGTTGACAGCAAGGCATATTTTTTACGATGAGCAGTCAGTGGACCCTATGGGAGACATTCAGGATAGTGTGTCACCAGTGATGAGTCAGCATGAGCAACAGACTATGGAGCATGAGTCAGCTGAGGGGGATGATGCACACAATATACATGATGAGCCTTTTGGGGAGAGCCATTTGGGGGTTCATATTGAGCCTGTGATGGAGGAAGATGCGCAACCACCCTTGGGGTTAGCTATTGATGAGGCGCAGATAGATGTGGAGACAACTGGCAGGGTGACAGTATTCACTGACACATGTCCTCAGAAGATACTGGAGATTGACAGGGTAGTCTTGCAGGAGGCTAGTAGGCGGTAGGAGTTGTTGGAGATGGTGGTGCATCCATCTTTGGGCCAACCCACTGATGAGGTGCGGATAGATGCACAGGCAACTGACAGAGCTGCAGGACTTTCAGGGAGCAACCCTCTCCAGGAGTACATTGATAGAGCGTGTAGCATGGGTTACCCACTTATAGGGAAGGAGGCAGGCATTTCTAGACATATCTGGTTGATTGGTTGGGTAGAGATGCATGAATTGATCATGGTGCAGCTCAGTGGACTCATATCTTGTGTAGGTGTACGTGAATTTGATCCTTCCCACAGATGGATTGGCAGGAGATCATGAGTTGGTGTCCTATTGATGGAGTATCATTTTTAGTCAGGAGCATTGTATTGCAGGAGCCCTTAGAGGTGAGGGATATTACATGCTTCAGTTTCCATCAGGATGTAGGCTGGCCACTCATCAATATTTCAGCACAACATCAACATGATGAGATTGACCTTTGTTTATGCCAAGAGTTGGATTGGAGAGAGGTGATGAGTTGGTACGCAGTTGGCAAGGTAGCGTTCGCAGCCGAAGCTATAGCACAACAGGAGCCATGGAGCATTGATGCTCCTTCTTGGTGGTGTTGGGATCTAGGTGGATCTACTAGTAGCTAGTTGAGTCAGAGCTAGACATGGGATCTAGGTATTGGAGGATCTAGTCATGTTTCGAAAGCTTGGAGGTGTGACTTGGACCAGTGGTTCCTATGGGATCCAGGCATTAGATCTCAGTTGCGTTGGGCCACCAAATTGGTCCATAGATTTGGTTTTCTTGAGGGCAAGTAATCTTGGGGTGGGAGGATTGTCATGTCCCCATTTTTATTCTTCTTCATAGTACAACCAAGGTGGATTTCCAGGGCAGGAGATGGCTAGGTCAGTGGAGCAAGTTTATGTCATCAGGGGTCCCGATGGAGTTTTGAGGAGTTTTATGGGATTTGATGGCATTCGCTTGGCATATTCCATCATCTGCACAGTTTTCCTTTCGTTCCGTCGCATTCCGAAAAATTTCAGAAATCAACATTATTGGGCATAACTTAATTAATTATGCTCGAGGTGGCATTCCGGGGAGATTAATTAATGGAATACCTCAGTGTAATAGCTCACTGGAAACAGAACGAGAAGATCTACAGGATGGGATGCTGAGAAGAGACTTCCAAGGGCCGAAGAGAGTATGGTGGGTGATTTACCATTTTCCTTGGTTAAAAATGACTTTAATTAGTCATTTAATTAAGGAAAAATAATTAATTAGAGGAATTGGGCCAAAATTGACTTAAGTAAAATAAAATAAAATAAAATGAGTCACTTAAGATAAATTTAATGGAGGAGCTTCTATAATAATAGTAAAATAATAAAATAAGATGCTTCTAGAGGCTTGGAGATCCATCTATTAGATCTATAAAAAGAGAGGAGAAGATCATTTGGGACATCTTGGAACTTGGAGTTGAGTATTTTCTTGTGTAGAGGTTTGAAAACCCGATTCTCTACTTCAGCAGTAGCCCCAAGACGGAAACCCTTTGGTGATTCAGTGAGAGTGGGTGAGCACCCATCTCTTCCCTTGGTGGATCCATCCAGGGTTCACAGGTTGCAGCGTATTGATTGGTGAATTTAGTTTTGGAGGCCTAGTGCAGTATTGGAGCAGATTACTTTAGTGGCCATACTCTCAGCCATTTCCAGCTTTCTATGTACTCTTTATTTTTAATAAAATAAGGCTGAGGGTTCTTTATATATTTCTTTTCCATTTTAAGTTGCAGTTTATGTTTCGTGGTTTGTTGTTAATTACATGGTTAAATTTGTGCAAATTGTTTATGGTATTGACGACTTAAATTTCTGAAGTATTTCTAAAGTGATCGTTCTGAATTTCTTTCATTTGGGACATTGCATGCTGCTATAGGGTAGTTGACAAGGAGTGGTCAACACTCCCTTTAATTCAAGATGGTTCATTGCAATCTTCAAGGGTGAACTATCCTCTTTAGGGATCAAAAACTAGTTTCAGTGGTGAAAGACCCGCCCTAGCTAGTTGAGAGGGAGAACCGCTTTAGGTCTTCAATAGTGCTTAAAGAGGAAAGAGGATTGAGAATTGCTAGAATCCAGGGTTCAGATATCGATATATTTGTAGGAGACTTGGATTATTTTGGTAGGAGCATTTACATATGTTGAGTTCATTAGGGGTTGTGAAACATCTTAAAGGAGGCTGAATTATGTTAAAATTGGCAACTAGGGCCAAACTCCTTGTGGGTCATCTTATTTATGGCAGCTGATATTTTTCTTGGATCCCTCTCATCAAGAGGTGTAGGATTGATCTAAAGATCATCCGATTCCGATAAGTATTGGAGATATGAATTTATTAGCGTTATGGGACAATTCATTAAGGTCGGACAACAACCAAATAAACCCCACTTATGCTCAACGTTTTAGTATAAATAAAGGAGGACTTCAAGTCATTTAGACTCATCTCTTGTGATCTCACTCTCCACTTGTTTTGGGTTTTTGGTGGAAGAGGAGGTCTAGAGGAGATGCCTTCTACGCAGCCCAAAGAAGGGTCATCTAGGAGAGCCCTAGCCACAGACTTGTAGCAGATCTAGCCGCGGATCTAAGAGGCCCTAATCCACAACTAGAAGAGCTCTATTGTGCAGCTAAAGTGAGCCCTAATCCGCAGCAAAGAGAAGGCCCTAATCTGTAGCTAGAGGAAGCCCTACGCTACCCTACCTAAGGGTGGTATGAAGATGTCCTAGCCACAACAAGAGAGGATCAAGAAGAGGACAATTTGTTGGGTTGATTTGTAGACTGTCCTAGGACTATTTGAGGGCTATCAAGACAAGTCCAAGTTGTTGTTCAAGGGCCGAGTTGCTGGGTAGTGAAGGGCGAAGAGCTAAAGGGACAAAACGCTGAAGAAGAAGGTGTGTTTGGGCATGCGTAGGGACTGTCTCATGACAGTGCTAGGCCGTAGGCCTTAGCACACAGAAAGAGCTACGTAGAGGGCTGTGTAACAAGGTGGTCTAGCCCCTCAGAAGGCAGCGTGGACAAAGAGGATGCTTCACTAGGAATGTTGTAAACCTTTGAGGGTTGGTTTGTGGACTGTCATAAGGGTTTAGGGCTGCAGCATGTGCCCTAACCAGGGCTGTCACAAACGCAGAAAAATATCAGTTCAACAATGGTTTGCAAGGGTGTTGGATCCTAGTTTAGGATCAATACTACAATTGGTTGTTGTCCTGAAAGGTCACCTAGCTGTTGTCACTATAGGTGACAACAGGGCCATGTTTGGGTATGATATGCTGGCAACATGTATCGGTACAACTGTTGCAGTGGAAGCAGTATGTACAACAACATGTATAGGTACAATTGTTGCATAGTGGAGGCAATATGTACAACAACATATATAGGTACAACTGTAATTATTGCAGCATAGTGGAGGCAGTATGTACAGCAGCATGTATGGGTACAACTGCGAGTGGTGCATCATAGTGCACGCTGATGGGTACAACCATGACTGGTTGCATTTCCGTGACAAGAGCAGCTCAGTGAATGGGTGCAGCATGATGACGAGATGCAGGACGATGGAGAATCAGTTGAAGCAGCTTGTCTTCAACTGATCTCATGTATCATATTCTTAGAGATGATCTATGCTCTTATCTAGATAAGTCAAAGTGCTGACTTCTGTTGTAAATATACTATCTCTCTTTCACTCTCTCTCTGTTGAACTATTGAAGAACAAATAAAAAGAATTGATCAAGGGTTTCCCCACATTAGGGTTTGTCCCTGGCTAGCGCCACACCTTGTGTCCTCTTGTCTTTGCTTGTCTTCTACGATTTATGTTTATGTTCTATCTACAGTTTACTTTAATGCTGATGTGATTGCTAATCTGGAAAAGGTATTGAGCTAACTATGGAAATTGAAATAAATTGCTTTAAGCATACAACATACCTAAATGTGACGAATTATTTGTGCAAGGGCCAAATTATTTTGGAAGGCTAGTTTATGGTTGGAGGCCAAAATACTTTCCAGGGGAAACTAGCCTAGTATCGCCACCAAGTTCAATAATAATCTTGCTTGTATTTTTTCTAGAAAACTAATAAATAAAATTGGCTGTGTTTTTGTTGTGACATTTTCAATAAAAAATGTGGTTTCAGATTTTCCAAATTTTGATTGGAATTTATTTAAATTTTTGGCAGATTGTTTATGGGAATTTTCTGAAGAAATCTAGGATATAAAAATTCTTGAAAATAAAAACTAAATAAAAAAGGGATATCACATTTTGTTTGTTGATCATAAATTTCATAGACCACAGATCTCAGACCTATGCCCATGGAATAATCTATTGTACAATAAATTAAAAACCTTATATATTGTACATTCTTTTGTTACTATATTTATGAGCCAAACCTTATCCTTGGTCAAGAATGGGGATGCCACCTTCAAATTATAGATTTCAATTGTATTTCAATGGTGGTAGCATTGTGAGGGGAGATTGCTTAAAGTGTCTATTATGGGTTGGTTTTAGTTCATCCACTTTAGTTGGAATGGGAGTGGTTTTCTTCTCACTTTCTTTTATCTGGTAAAATTAATTTGATTATAAAGACTACTAAGCCTTATGAGATTGTTGTATATTTCTTTCAATTGATAGAGATATAATCTTACATCTATTCTTATTTTCAAGTGTTTGTTGCATATTGTTATTGCAAAAGAGCCAATGGTACATAGTGGCCTTGTTGAATCATGATTGGTTCATCATCCTTTTCCACCACTTGACCTAAATAATGATATTTTTTTGGTGATATGTTTTTTTTTCTCATTGATCTTAAATTTTTAAATACTGTGGATCTTTGAGTTACACCCACAAATTATGTGGTTTACATTAATCCATTTTTTCTATTAATTTTGAAATTTAAATGTCGTACAATAAATTATAAACCTTTATATATTGTACATTCCTTTGTGATTGGATTTATGAGTGAAGCCCTATCCTTGGTCAAGAAGGGGGATGATACCTTCAAATTATATATTTTAGTTGTGTACCGTGGTAGCATTACGAGAGGAGCCTTGTTGAAGTTTCTAAGTTTACTTAGTTTAGAAACCCTTCATGCACTTTTTCTGATTTATTCCTACCTACTTGTTGTTTTTCTTTAACAAGTTATTTACAAAGTAAATACTGAAAATAAACACCAATGCATGCTCAACATATTACAAATCAACAACTAAAAGTAACAAGAACAAACACACCACATGACACCATTATTTTTGGACCAATGTCCCCGTAAAAACCCAATGCGGGAAAAACGGTGCAACTATCTGAGGGTTTTTTTATTAAGCAATATCAGAGTACAATCTGGGTGCCGAAACTGGCCTACCCAACAGATAATTTCCTTAGCAGCTATACCTCACAGTTTGAGAGAAATCTCTTGGCTGAAACCCTAGAAAATATTTCCGGCAGCTCCTCAGCACAAAACTGCTCTGCAACCCCAATGTTTGCCCAATCTGGATTGTGTCAGCCCTTCTCTGTCTCACGCTGGCCCTGTGTCAGCCTTTCTTGGCTTGCGTCAGCCCTAGGAGGCTCTGCGTTAGCTTTGGGACCCACTGCGTCAGCTGCGTTGGCCCCTTTAGTGCTCTGCGCAACACTTGGTTGCCTCTGTGTGGCCCTATGTGAGCCCTTGCTGGCTCTGCATCACACTCCTTGGTTGCTGCGCTGCTCTCCCGGCACAATCTCTGCCTTCTCTGTTTCTCTGTACTCAATGCCCCTCAGCTGCTCTCCTGATCACTGATTCTATCTCTCTTAGCAAACCCCGCTCTAGAGAATAGAATGACTGATCATCTGGTGTACTCTCCAAGTGACCCTCAAGCCTCTTCTTATACTTTCCCTGTTGACATATCAACGGCCGAGATTAAGTCCCTAATCAATCGCTAAGATTAGATCTAGCTTGATCCATGTCTTTTGGACCACTCTAACACAGATTCATATTAATTCACATTAATATTTTATTTTCCCTAAGTTTCGATTTAGGGACTCCATTAAAAATATTAATTATTTTGATATCTCTTGATCTATTTAGAATCTACCCAAACCCTTTCTGGGTATTGGAGATCTCATGTGCCCCAACATCTCCACCAAATTTCGTAGCTAGAGCACATATGATGATACCCCAAATCAACACTCCCTCTTATCGAGGACTGTGCTCTAGCAATACCCCTCACTGAGTATTACTCTAATCATCCGACATTGGTGCCTATGCTGATGCTAGGCCTTCCTACCCACCATCCTCTGCATTGCTGACTCCTGTACTGCTGCCCATGGTTCTGCCATTGCCACCGTTTAATACACATTAATTTTTTATTTTCCCTAAGTTTAGACTTAGGGACTCCATTAAAAATATTAATTATTTTAATATCTCCTGATCTGTTTAGAATCTGCCCAAACCCTTTCTGGGTATTGGAGACCTCATGTGCCCCAACCTCTCCACCAAATTTTGTGGCTAGAGTACATCTGATGCTACCCCAAATCAACACTCCCTCTTAGCGAGGACTGTGCTCTAGCAATAACCCTCACTGAGTATGACTCTGATCATCTGACATCGGTACCTGTGCTGATGCTAGGACTTCCTGCCCACCATCCTTTGCATTGTTGCCTCCTGTACTGCTACCCATGGTTCTGCCACTGCTGCATCTATACGACAACTCCCTCTGCATCCATGCTGCTGCTGGTCCTTCCTCCCAACACTGCATCTGCACTGCAACTCCCTCTGCATCTGTGCTGCTGCTGGTCCTTTCTCCCAACACTGCATCTGCACTGCACCTCCTCTCATCATGTTGCATGATGTTGCTCACTGCTGCACTGCAACTCAGTTACTGAGAAGTAAGTAACTGATCTCCCAACTGACCTCCTTGTTGGGCTAGAAACACCCACTAATGCTTAAGCTCCCTCTGCCGCTGACAAGTGCTCCCTCTCTCTGACCTCTGTGCTGCTGCAACAACTCCCTGCATCTCGCACTGTTGCACACCTCTATGTGCCTTCCTGCACTGGTGCAACACTCCTGTGCCTCTTGCACTACTGCAGCCTGCTAACTCTGCACTGTCTCGGGACCCCTGCACTATAGCTCTCTCTGCCACTCCATCCGCATTCGTCTCTACCCACTTAGCCAGTCCTGCTACTCCTCGTCGGGGCTCCTGTAGCAAGGTCTAATCCAAGAGACTGGGTACCTCAAGGATCCTGCCTCTCATCACCTGTAGTCCTCCTGACTACAACTCGATGTCTCCCCACTTCCGCTCAAGTGGTGCATGTGCACTCATGGCACAATCATTGTCTGTCAAAATTTCCTTCTCTACCCGTGCTGGTGCTGCCTTAGTCTCGGAAGACTCTCCCTTACTCTTCTTCCTTGAGCACTGGGTCGCATAATGACCTATCTCCCCATAGTGGAAGCACTTGATTTTGGAGAGATCTTTCTTCTTTTGCTTCTCCCGTTTTCCCTAAGATGCTAGGGCCACATCCTCCTCCTCCTGCTTGACCTTGATCCCTTTGTTGTTGCTACATGTCTTCGACTGCACCTGATCTCTTCGTGGCGAAGAGCTGCCCACATCTCGTCCCAAGGTAGGAGATCCCTCTGCCCAGGATACTCTGGACAAAAAATTCCCAATCTTCTGAGACAACATTCAGGGCTGTCCTCACCATAAGCTCCTCATTCGGTGTCACTCCTATAGCAGTCAACTGGTCTGAGATCTCATTTAGTCCTCCGAGGAAGGTGTCAATCGATTGACCCTTCTTCATATGATATGACCTCATCTGGTTCTCAAGCAACATTCTTCTCTGCACAAAAGTATGTTGGTACAGGTTCTTGAGAGCCTCCCACATCTCAACTGTCATTTCCTTCTCAGCTATATGTGGTACCACATGATCCTTGACCTCGTAAAGGATAATGCACTTGGCCCTCACCATCGCCTCTTCGTACTTGTCATTATCATTTGGGTTGACTGGGATAGCTGTAACCTTCTAGGCTAAGTTCTTGACATGATTCCTATCAAGCACTAATAAGATTCTGGCCTTCTAGACTGCAAAGTTCGATGTTCCGTCCAGTCTATCCTAGTCTCTTACCCTGTGTAGTGCCATGACGCTCCTCTACTTCCCTCCTGGAAGTTCTCTGTTCGACTCCTCTGAGTCTCTACTTCCCGTCTGGAAGTTCTCTTCTGGACTCCCTCTGAGTCCTGATTTCCCTCTTAGAAATCCTTCTGCTGCTTGTCGAGATGCTCCCTACTCTGATTGTCTTGTGCAACTACATTGCTGATCCAGGTTCTTCGGCTAGAAACCCTCGGTAACAAATCCTTTAGCCCTACTCTGTCAGGTACTGTTTTGACTACAGTACCTCACCAACTCCACTCTGCAATATTTCTGCAGCTTTCTAGACTCTAGCAACTGCCTCTTTGTGAATTGCGTCAGCCCCTCTCAGCCTCACGCTGGCTCTGCGTCACCCCAAATGGGTCTGCGTCAGCCCTGGGATGTCCTGCATCAACCCTATGGCCCTCTGCGTTAGCAACGTTGGCCTCTCTGAGGCTCTGCGCAACTCCTGGCTTCTTCTGTGTGGCTCTAGCAGGCTCTGCATCACACTTCTTGGCTTCTGCGCAGCTAGAAACAACTTCTGTCACCTCGGGACAGCTGTTTTCTGCTGCTATTGCTCCACTCAGCTGATGTCTCTTAGTCCTCCTGTGATCTGCAATCACGCTCTAATACCATGTTGAAGTTTCTAAGTTTACCTAGTTTAGAAACCCTTCATGCACTTTTTTTGATTTATTCCTACCTACTTGTTGTTTTTCTTTAACAAGTTATTTACAAAGTAAATAATGAAAATAAACACCATTGCATGCTCTACATATTACAGATCAGCAACTAAAAGAAACAAGAACAAATACACCACATGACACCATTATTTTTGGACCAATGTCCTCGGAAAAACCCAATGCGGGAAAACCGATGCTGCGATCTGAGGGTTTTCTTATTAAGCAATATCAGAGTACAATCTGGGTGTCGAAACTGGCCTACCCAATAGATAATTTCCTTAGCAATTATACCTCACAGTTTGAGAGAAATCTCCTGGCTGAAACCCCGGAAAATCTTTCCAACAGCTCCTTAGACAAAACTGCTCTTCAACCCCAGTGTCTTCCCAATTTGGACTGCGTCAGCCCCTCTCTGTTTCACGCTGGCCCTGCATCAGCGTTTCTTGGCCTACGTCAGCCCCAGGAGGCCCTGCATTAGCTCTGGGAGCCTCTGTGTCAGCTGCGCTGGCCCCTTTTGTGCTCTGCGCAACACTTGGCTGCCTTTGCATGGCCTTGCGTGAGCCCTTGCTAGCTCTGCGTCAGCCTCCTTGGCTGTTGCACTGCTCTCCCAACACAATCTCTGCCTTCTCTGTTTCTCTGTACTCAATGCCTCTTAGCTTCTCTCCCGATCACTGATTCTATCTCTCTTACCAAACCCCGCTCTAGAGAATAGAATGACTGATCATCTGATGTACTCTCCAAGTGACCTTCAAGCCTCCTCTTATACTTTTCCTGTTGGCATATCAATGGCCGAGATTAAGTCCCTAATCAACGGTTAAGGTTAGATCTGGTTTGATCCATGTTTTTTGGACCACTCTAACACAGATTCATATTAATACACATTAATATTTTATTTTCCCTAAGTTTAGACTTAGGGACTCCATTAAAAATATTAATTATTTTAATATCTCCCGATCTATTTAGAATCTGCCCAAACCCTTTCTCGGTATTGGATATCTCATGTGCCCCAACCTCTCCACCAAATTTCGTAGCTAGAGGACATCCGATGCTACCCCAAATCAACAAGCTTGCTTAAAGTGTCTGTTTGGTGTTGGTTTTAGTTCATCCTCTTTAGATTGCATTAGGAATAGTTTTTTTTTCACTTTCTTTTATCATGTAAAAATAATTCGATTATAGAAACTGGTAAGCCTGACAAGATTGTTGGATTTTTAATAACTTTCAACCAATAGAGATTTAATCTCGTACTTATTCTTATTTTTCAATTTTTTTGTTGCTTATTCTTAAAACAAAAGAGCCAATCAAAGACAGTTGCCTTCTTGAATTTTGACTGGTCATTCACCATTTCCCACTACTTGGTAGTTATTCCATTCCTTTCCTTGTTTCACTTCTACATTTCTGATTTTTCCTACAACTTTCCTACAAATAATTTCATAATTGCTCTCAAATGTGTTTGTTAACAAGTGCCTTGTGATGGCATTATTATGTTGTTAAAGGCGGGCTTTGGAATTTAGATCAGCTTTATATTATAATGGTCAAGGACAAAATTTTCAAAGGAAAACTACAACATTACTTGCAGAAAGTGCACTTCCCTTATAAATGAGCACTGCTTTGAACTTTCTAAATGTGTGTAATGGAATGAATTTGTTGATTAGGTGTACAATGTTATGTTGACAGGTTTTCAACAGTGGTCATTACATGGGTGTCAACTCATGTAAACTCCACAATGGGGAGGCATGGAAGAAGGTTCTTGGTCCATTTTATGTGCACTTGAACTGTGAAAAGAAATAATATATCCATTCCTACTCTGGGAAGATGCAAAACAGCAGGTGAAACTATACCTATCTATAGGAAATCAGAACAGAGATAAATTCTAGTTGTATTTTGATGAATTAATTAGACAACATACTTTAGCAGCCAGTGGAAAACATAAATTTTCTTGGTCTAAGGATGTTCAGTTCGTTCAGTTACATACGGATTATTGATTGTCTTATTGGTTATTGATTTATGATTTTACACACCTATGTGCAGAGGCTTGTTCAGGAACAAAGTTGGCCAAACACTTTTCCTGCTAAATATCATCTAAAGAAAGAAGTTCAGTGCTCTGTATCTGGAAGATTGCTAGTCTATGACAGGTAAATAAATTATCTAGGGATTTTAATCATGATTTGGTTTCGCTATAGATTGAAAGGAAAGTGGGTGGAAATAGTGTTGGAGTAAATAATAAAAGCTTGGTTTCATACAACTAGATTCCAAGGTACTCCCAAGATCATCTACGTTATATTGTTATATCTTGGTAGTACAGCCTGCCTCATTTGTTTGCAGAATTTATTTTCCCATTCCCTTAATTTTTTATTTCTTCGTGTTGAAACCATGTAACTTTACCCTGAACGGTTTGCTTTTATAGCTAAGCTTCTTGTAGGAGTGTCGAAACTTCATCTCAAAATATTTCAATATTTGGTTGCGCCATTACTTTGATACTTCCATTCTGCATGCAGTAGCTACTATAATTCTTTAAAATGGGACTGCTACTAAGAATATGGTCCACAAAATCCACGGGTCCTGTTTTATTATCAAAGGATGTCTGTTTCCAAAGAGTATTCATGTTCTCAGTTCGTATGTTTATATTTTTTCATAGGCAACAGAAGCCTTACTAGGAAATGTGTGTACTTTGCAACAAGAAACCTCAGCCTCTATAACCTAACTTTATGAAGTAGGAGCTTTATATGGCTCCATTTTCTTTTATGTTTTCTAATTTGTTCCATATTTTATTTCTATATGCTAGTGTGCCATTATTTGCTCTTTCTACTTGTTACCTCCTAAACCTTTAGGGGAAATAAGAGGGGTTGTCCATTGTCACCACAACAATGTCTTCTCTCAATTTGGAGTATAGACCATGTTACCCACTGTTACCTACCAAACTTAGTTCTCATGATAAATCACTAAAACACAAGTGCAACCTTGGTGGAACTCATGAAGGCTGTCCATAGCAATTTTCTTACTTTAGGCTGGGTCTCCTGCAGCACAAGGGTGGTATTGCTAAGATAGGATTTCTAAAGCTTATATAATTTAGGGTCAAGGAGAAATGGAGAAATTGCTTTAGCCAAACAGAAATTATGATTTAGTTTTGTACGAAGTTATGGGTGGACCAAGACTAGTGTTGATCCATTGGGCAAGTGGAGTCAAAGGATAAATATAGGAGGATTGTTTTTGTATGATATAAAGACAATATGTTTCTTGTTAAATACATACCCTAATAATGGAGGATCTCAAAACACGCATGCGAGTGTGATTTGCTGTAAGTTCAAATTAAGAGGAATGATACAAAATAAGCATTTCTAGCCATAAGAACAAAGATAAGAACAAAGATAATTTGAAAGGAAAACAACCCACATTCATTTACCTCTAAAGAGGAACAATGTGACCCAGATATTATCCTTCATAACAAGTTTGATGCAAGAGATTTCTCACATTAATCTTCACCAAATTAACTTGCAAAAAATTATACCTTGTTACCCACCAAAAATGGGTGATCCCATAGGAGAATTTTTTTTCTCCCACATTTCGCATCTAGTGAGCCAGCCAACAGCCCTTAACAACCACTACTAGGTTATGATGCCATTTTATCTCCGCCACTTGCTTCAGGCATATGCCTTTTCACCCATTTGGCAAGAGCACATGGACGAAGGTGGGCTTCTGATCAAAAGGTACTTGTAATATTCTTTTTAAAATAATTACTAGTGGTAACAGGAATTATGAACTTCTTCGGCAAAATAAATATGTCAACAGCTGGTAGGAGAAAATACTAAATGCTATGGCCATACTCAAAATTTCATTCCATCAATGAAACAGTGAAATGTCAACTAGGCAATCAGAATTTTATTATATTCACCATTGGAAATTTGCATAAAAAGGAGGGTTTAGAACCTGAAACCATTTCTCTGAAGTATCAAGGGTTCTTCTCTGCAAAAACTGATGACAAGCCCAACAATTCGTGGTCCTTTGCTACAGAAAATTTGGCCCTAAAAAATCAGAGCAAATGTAGTATGCTTGGAGCAATGACTTGAACCTTTGAAGAGCAACAGACTCAGCTTCCTTTGACAGTGAAATCACAATTGGGGATGACTCGGCCCTCCTGTAACAATTAACTCGGCCTTCCTGTAGCAATTTTTTGGACTGGATAATGATTCGTTTTGCACAGGATATTTGGCCTTCTCAAGCTCAGGTTACACCATGAATTTGGCCTCTAAATAGAAATGCTTCCTAAAATGAGTCTCGACTTGCCAAAAGAAGTAACTCAGCATCAATAAATTTAATACACTCAGCCCACAAGAAAAATGAAACCTCAGTATATTCTTCCCACAAGAGAAGTTGGCCCTGTAATTAAATTTGGCCTCCACAAATGATGAACTCAGCCTCCAATGGTCTATTCAGCCTCAACAAATGGAATTCAGCCTTCTGGAATATTTGGAAATTGCAAAACTTGGCCCAGCAAGCACAAAAAACTCGAACTTAGCAAAATTTCAGCCTCTAGGGATTGAAGATGAACTCAGTCCCCATGAAATAACTAAGCCTTCAGCCCAGAGTTTGTATAGCCTCCACAATAGAAAATTTGGCCTCGAAGAAATAGCAATATGGCCTCCTAAAATTTTCTTCGACCCCTTCAATTTCAATCACCCAACTCAGAATATTAACCCTTTGGCTAAGGTTCCCTCCTCTGGCAATTCACCACAACACTTTCAATTTCTTCATTGAACATGAGTGGAAGATCTAAAGTGACCTCCCCTCAAGAGTCAACTAGAGTGGCACTCGAAATCCACTGAAATCAGCTGAAAATTTACGCTTGAAACCCTCATATGATTACTCTCTTGAGCCAAATTGATTTTCAGGGAAATGATGAATAACATAGGATGATTGAGAAGTGACACCCTCTCTCTTATTAAAGATTTGTTGGATCTTTCCCCAACCTTCTAGAAGCACTTTATTATTTTTATTTTTTAATTGATAAAGTCACTATGTGAGTTTTTCTTATTTTGTCCAAGTGACTTTTGCCCCTTTTTGGTCTTTGTCTCCAATTAAATAATAAAAGCATGTTTCCCCTCTTTTATTTAATAATGTGAGTTTATTAACTTATTAAAGTTACTTTTAACCCCAAAAAATGCTTAATTTGTGTAATATTCCTAATGGACATTTACAATGATAAACAAAAGAAACATAGAAAAACACACACATAAAATTACTGTTAAAATTGGCAACCAGGGCAAAATTTCATGTGGGTCATCTTATTCATGGCTGATAATATTTTTATTAGATTCCTCTCGTCGAGAGGTGTAGGATTGATATAAAGATCATCCGATTCCGATAAGTATTCATGGAGATATGAATTTATTTTGATTATGGAATTATTATCAAGCCGACCTACAACTCATGTAGGCTCAGAAGCCCAACAGTCGCATCTATTCAGCCACCAACGTTGTGTATTAATATAAGAGGACTTTTCCTCATTTGGACTCACTCATCTCATCACATCTCTCTCTCTCTACTGTGCAGATATGAGTCTCTTCTCTACTGCACTGAAATGGGTCTCTCTCTCTCACACATTTGAAGCCGGAAACTGTTGAAACTGAAGTTGCAACTGCAGAAGTAAAGATTGACCTGCGTAGCCTAGAAGATCTCTTCATATGAACTGCGCTGTAGGTTCATCTGAACCTCCTCTGGAAGCCTAAACTTTTGGTGGTGGAATGAAGTCAATCCGATGAACGGTTTGTAAGATATCGACTGCCCTAGTTTGAAGCCGGAAACTGCTGAAACTGAAGCTGCAACTGCAGAAGTAAAGATTGACCTACGTGGCCTAGAAGATCTCTTCATATGAACTGCGCTGTAGGTTCATCTGAACCTCCTCTGGAAGCCTAAACTTTTGGTGGTGGAATGAAGTCAATCTGATGAACGGTTTGTGAGATATCGTCTACCCTAGTTTGATGATGAAGCCGCTAATGTTGATGCTACTGATCTAGGGTTTGCTACTGCTGATATGAATCAGATTTATTGTACTATTTCTCTCTGCTAAATTATTGA
>APFE031005423.1:0-15143 GCA_000404065.3 Pinus taeda | reverse complement strand
CCTTACATTATTATTGTTATGTCGGCTCTGGTTATGTTATGACCCCTTAGAATCCTATATATAGAAAGGAGGTCTTTTTATTTGTATCATCGAAGAATTGTTCATTTATGTAATGTAAAGGAGGTTGCCCCCTCAAAGAGGCTGAATTCTAAGTCGTTGATCCATCTTTTCTATCTCTTCTTGAGCTGGTTTCATAACAAAATCCGAGTTTTCTTAGAATGGTCACTTATGAAGGTCGCATAATAGTTAAACCATCCAATAAACATGAATGACATGGGCCAACATACATCTAAATGGATCAAGTCCAAGATCCACTTAGACTTGTTGTCACTACTAGGAAACACGACCTTGGTGTACTTTCTAATGGCACACCCCTTGCACACGTCGTGTTGATCTATAGTGAAATTAGGGAGCTTCATCATGGCCTCCATGAGCACTTTGAGTGCTTCATGGTGCAAATGTGCCATTATCCTATGCCAAAAATCCCTAAAGTCATGGTTGTTGTTGTTGTTGTTCACCAACACTTTGGCTGGCCTAAACTAAAGTCTGTACAACTTGTTCTTTCTCACTCCAAGCACATTTGTTGTGCCAAATCTATAACCCTTACGACATATATATACCTTTCCATGTTGAAAAAACACCACATAACCCTAAAAAAAATAATCAGATTCTTTCTCAAGCCTGGAATGTAAAGCACATGCTTCACCAGTAAAGGCATCCTAGACTTCCTATGAAACTTAATAGATCCACTACCTCATGGCTTTTACATTGCATTTTCACCAAGATCAATGAGGAAGTTCTAAATGTTCTCCTTCACACTAGTAAATTAGTCTCTCACTCCAGTCATGTAACATGAAGAACCACTATCAATGTACCACACATTGGTGGCCATTGTGTCGAGCAGTAAAAAGGGTCTTTTTCACCTCTATTTACCCCTCATTAACTTATCAATCCAAGAACGATTTGTTATCTCAAAAAGTGTACTCAGTTTGAGGTGGTCATTTGTCAGAGTAATGCTAGTAGTATAGTGCTCTAAATACAAGAGTAAACAGATGCTTGAAATAGGATCTACTTACACAAAAACACCTTAGAAATTGAATCATGCACTCAGAAAACTATAGCAATTTATCAGTCAAGGGTATAGTAACAATAACTCATCCCTCTGAAAACTAATGTAACTAAAGATAATCAAGGAAAAGATCATCAACCTGGGAACTAGACAACAAATGTCAATGCTCACTATAGTCTCAGATCATTCTGCACACTAAAGCAATGATAATACAAATAACAGGAAATGGAACAACAACTAGAAAATGGAACAACAACTAGTTTTTATAAATAAGATTGAACAACAAACCTCAGTCTATGGAAATAAATGCAGTAACTGCATCCTACAGGAATCAGATAACAATCTTTACTCTAAAGATAAATCAGACAACAAACAGAAATAGAATGGCAACTAATCAGAAATGAAATATAGAACAACAACTAGAGTCAAATATAAATGTACAATGAACCAAGATAAATAACACACACAACACGCTTAATATTAAAGAAACAGTAATCTGACTTCGACACAACAAGTATCAATCTCAGTTATAAAGAATAACGATTGTAATTCGTAATGGAACAACAACGCCAGTTGAACAACAATTGCAATTAAGTGTAAACCATAGATGAATACAGTAATACCAACTTATGAATGTTACAGCATGGTTACTCTGTAATTGAACAACAATAGCATTCTGTAAGAAACAACAATGTTATATCAATGATTAAAGGAACAATAATGCATTACAAAGTCAGAATGAACAATACAACATTCCTGTCACAGAGAACAATATTACTCAATTGAACATAAATCAAATATAACAGAACCGTGATGTAAAATAGCAAAAAACATCAGATTACCGAACAAAGCTGATAACGAAAACCACACACGAATTAGAGATAATGGTACAGGAGCAAGTGTTCCACCAGGGCCAGGCCCTTAGCCTCCAGGGACACACCGCTTGAGATTACTCCAGGATCAAAGATGGAATGGCAACCAGATTTATATTAAAACATCAAAATAGAGTTACAGTGGATCACTTCTCAGCGAGATTCGATGATCAAAGTTTCAAATACAAAGGAAAATTACATAGAAAATAACAACCGGTTGTCCCCTGGGCTAGCAATGTTGCCCCTTCTTGTAACAGCCGAGCGGAGATATCAACGATGTAAAAATAGTTAAGATAGCGATCCCTCAGAATCAAAGGATCCTGAGGGATTCACCAAACTGTTAATTCCCAGTTATCCATTTGTTCTCTTGCACCGATTCGATATCTCCTTTTCCCTTTCTTGGCTGATACGCTTCAATTTGGATCGCCTTGTTTGCATGTGGTTCCCTGCCAAAGGGACAACAGTTAACTTTGCCCTGTCTTTTCCTTTGGGATGACAATATTTCGTTTTTTCCTTTTCCTGCATAAGAAAATGGCAATTATTAGTAGTTTTGTGTTGCATATAAATCCCATAGATTTTGTCATGATTTCTTATTATCTACAGAGTTCATGATGAAAAAAGGTTATGAGTTTTAAAGAACAGATGACAAAATAATTGATAAAAACATACCTTCTTCAATACTCCACACACCCCCTTGCTTACCCTTTTTCATGCCCTCATGAAAACATTGTAGTTGACATGTAAGGCAGTGAGAGAGTAGGCCAGAGATGGGATCTCATGTGGTGGTCTACAACCATGATGCCTAGCTAGGTGTTCAAAAATATGTCCTGTCTGACACTCAGGCGTCTCATACAAGGCTTGGTATCTAGGTGCAGGGTGCCAAATAATCAGACTCTAGAACCTATATCCTAACCAAGATGGCCCTGCCCTCAAGATAAGATCACCATAGAGGCTCAAGCAATCAACGACTAACTTAAAGTTCTCATAATTAAATGGTTCCCTGAGTTGGATATTTGGATTAGAAATCTGATATCGAAATTTAGTAGCGTCAATGGCAAGGTCTTTGATGGTAAAGAAGTATTCTATCCCTTGCCGATTTATTGTTGTATGAATGGGTCCTATGCTTCAATCACGCCTGGAGTCCTCATGAGGTTCCTATGTTTCCTCCATAACTGCAATAGATTTCTAGGCTCGGCTCTTACCCATAAATCTAATCCGTTTTCTTATCTTTGGAAGGCATTATAGGCTTTAAGCCATTTGATTTGATTAACTCCAAATGAAATAAATGCCTACAGTTGGATATCCCCAACGAAAGGGCCAGGGTTCTGCTCTGTCTCTTGATCTAACACAAGGTTATGCAGATAGAATTCACACAATAATCTTTGAACCTTTACTCCATAGTGCTTACAACAATTTATAAAATCATCAATAGTATTAATTTGTATAGGGGCTACTACTTTAACAACCTTAATTTTCAATTACAAATATCATCCCATTAAAAATAAGGCATAATTCTTAGCAGGGGCTCTACATGCTAGGACGTCAGTGTACAAGGAGCATAAGGTATCCATCTGGTTGATAACTACATCTAACCTATGAGTTACCTTTGCGACTTTTTCTTCTTCCTTTCGCCATCCTTCAAAAGCCTGGCTTTCGGATAAATTGACATTCCTTAGATGTTGTTGTAATTCTTCATACTTTTCTCGAGAAACCGTTTGTTCTGTAAGTTTTTCTACTGCTTGTTGAGCTTGCATCAAACCCTCTTGCAGGGTTACTGTTCTCGGATCATTGTCCCACATGGTAGCTGTAGAAGGGAGGTTCACTTGAATGTTCTTATTGCGTCATTCTGTAACTATGGTTCAGGTTTCTTCAGAGGATTGTGCCTCTGTCTGAACTTCTTTGTCACAGGCTGATATACCATCGGTTTGCACTTCAACATGGGCAACAACTGAATGTTGTTCCTTTTGGTTTTGAATGACAGGCTGGACTTGAGTCCTCCTAACCTCTTTCTTGAGGGGTCTCGCCAGAGTGGTTGCATGTCTTACCCCCGAGGTCCTTTTTGCTCTCTTTCTCATTTTCAAAACCCTGATTTGTTGTCGAAGTCGTGCTATCACATTCAACAGTATTTGTTGTTATTTTCACAATCTTTTAATTTTTTTTGTTTCTTAGAAGGAACAGTTGTCTATTTACTTGGGCCTGCACTGTTGTCTTGGTAAATTCCCTGGTTTTCTTCTTGGGGTGCCCCTTCGTTGTTCTGATCGGGTTGCTCAGGAGTAAAAACCCTATCTGGTTCTGTTATTTCTTGGGTGACTTCTTTTTCCACCCCTTCTTCATGAAATTCTTCTGGAATGATTCTCTTCTTCTTCTTCTTCTTCGCACAATTCTTCGGATGCATTTTTGTCGTGAGCAGAATTCTCTTTTGGTTCTTCTTTGATGTGGAGGTCTAGCGGGCTAAGAGGTTGGGCATATTCGCCCATATTGGCCAGAATTTGGGCAAATTCGTCCTCTTGCAATGGATTTTTCAATGGGCTCTCTTCGCGTTGCTCCGTCTCTTCCTCCGCCTGCTGAAACTGCCCAGTCTCTTCCTCTGTTTCTAGTTCCTCATTTTCATCCATCTCTTTCTCTATTTCTCCTTCCTCATTTTCCTCCATCTCTTTCTCTATTTCTCCTTCCTCATTTTCCTCCATCTCTTTCTCATTCTCTTCTCCTTCCAATTGCGGGGGTTGCTCATCCCCTGAATCATCTATCTCCAACAGTTGGCTGGTATTCCCTTGGGAATTTTCCAACCTCCCTCTAATCCATGCCAATCTAACTGATTTCCTTCGTTTCAATGGTCTATTCGATGTACTGGTAGCATGTTTTCATTTTGGGGCTGGCAGAGTTAGTCCCCCATCTATCGTGGAAATTAGTTCTTCCCAGCTGCTCTGTTGTTGAGCAAGACTATAGCTAACTATCAGTGGCCCATGGTGACTTACTACCAATTCTACGTGTCGTGATTTTTTCATGCTTCAGGAAAGATCATGTAGTAAAGAATTTAAAAATGCAGGTAAATTCACAGAGCATTTCTGTTTTAATACGGCTAAAAGTTTAAGGTGTCGTGGTCTTACGACGTCTTTCCTGCCTTCACAGGTGATGTAGCTCTGGATGATCTTCACCAATTCTACCCACGGCTCTCATAATGCTGCTAGTAGAACTCCCTTTCCTCTTACTATCAGGTTTTGGCCTTCATCTTGGAAAATTATTATGATTTTTCGCAGTCTCTCCTTCTTTAGAGTCCACACAGGTCCAGTGGTTGGTAGTCCCTAGACCTCTGCAATTATGTCATCGGTGACTGCTATGTGTCTCCCTCTTACCATGGAGTGATATTCTTACAAGTTCTGCAAGAATTCTATTGCTACGGTCTCGTTGGATTCTTGTAAACGATTGATATAAATTAGCCATCCTACCCTTGTCAGGTTTTCCCGTGCAGCATCAGAAACTGTCAATACCTATGATTCTCTCCGAATTGATCTTCATCCATGTTTTAGCACACTGTAAAAATGCAGAGACGGTAATGGAACAACAGGCTGTTCAAACTATTAGAAATACAGAAAAAATAATGAAACAGTAAGGCTCGTTCAAATCCTGAGTCACTTACTAATTGCTACAGAGCATAATATAGAAATAGCTTAGGAAAAGCAAGCCATGCAAATTGAAAAATGATATACCATTAAGCCTTGCTATTCCCAAGTGAAAATTTTCCGAATAATGGTCTGACACGTATACCAACAAATTATGAGGTCACCTACTTCCCCCCTGCACTATGATAGGCCATCCTCGGCCATCAAATGAGGGAGCGGCATGCCGAACTGCCATGGTACAAAGTCATAAAGGAACAGTGTATACCGAAATGCCATGTTTACAAAAGGAGCAGGTTGTCGAAATCGAGGTGTATAATAGGATCGCTTAACAAATAAGAGAATGTCGTGATATGATGCGAGGCTGGGAGGATATGACAACTGATGTGCACAAAAAGTCTGATGCGATCATTATCAACGTTTCTGTCATGATTGGTTATAATATATTTTCATGTGTTTAAAGCTTCGGGGAAGTGATATACATAATCTCATTTGACCTATTACAAAGGTATAAGACCAAGAAGGGTGTTGATGATTTCTATTGGTGTATAAGGAATGTGACTTCAATACCATCAATAGAGCTCTGTTTCCCACAGGTGTCCATAACCTTGACAGAGTTGTTTGTTTCACCCATGGAATCATGATCCTTTGTCTATGCTTAGGAAGTGTTGTGCAATGTCAAAATGGAGGTCATTATGCTGGCTTGGTAACAGTTAAACCATAATGCCATTCACCAGGAAGGAGTGAAAGGTGGGCAGGCCGGCTCGTGATGAGACCTCCTGTTCCAAGGACTCTTTATTTTTTCTGATGTGCCTCTTGGATCATATCCCTAGTGTGGTGGCCATAGTGGGAATTCCATGTCACTTTCTCCCTTATGATCATGGTAGGCTGGCTCTTGATGAGACCCCCTATCCTTCATTTGACAACCCATATGAACAAATCATATAAACATTTTTCTCTTTTTTTCTCTTTTATAAAGTTCTTTCCCATTTATACACAAAGGGTGATTCAACACTCCTTAAGAGTAGGAATGGTGGAAGAAGTCTTAACATCTCAATAGAAAAATATACCCTTTGTTCTTATTCCTTAATAATGATCAAAGAAGATTATGGGAATTTTAAAAAGAACCACCAAGATAAAGATAACCAATCATATTAGTATTAGTAGAATAATGATAGCAAAGTGATGAATAATTGTGTCATTTCCTCTTTCCTCCTATCAATTCAAAGCAATTTCTTGTAAAAATAGTGATTTTATGTAATTTTCTGATTTCAGTATGCTCTAGTTTTGTATCCATTGCATAAGTGTATAGCTATGCTCCAAAATATTCGAACCTGTTGTATATTGAGAGGAACAATAGCTGTCTTTTAATTGGAACAGCAAGGAGAACAAGCATAAGTAAAAGGAATATGAAAATGTTGTAATTTCAAAAAGGAAGAGCAAAAAATACAAGTGCTATTCCTTTGGAAAAGGAACAATAGAAAACGCAAGTGTCGTTCCTTTGGAAAAGGAACAACAGAAAATACAAGTGTTGTTCCTTCGGAAAAAAGGAACAACAAAAACCAAAAGTGTTGTTCCTTTGGAAAAGGAACAGCAAAAACGAGAGTGTTGTTCCTTCGGAAAAAAGGAACAACGGAAAAACAAAAGTGATATTCCTTTGAAAAAGGAACAGAAAAATGAAAGTGAAAAAGGAACAACTAAAACAAAAGTGTTGTTCCTTCGAAAAAGGAACAACAAAACGAAAGTGTTGTTCCTTTGGAAAAAGGAATAGCAGAAAAACAAAAGTGTTGTTCCTTTGGAAAAAGGAACAGCAGAAAAACAAAAGTGTCGTTCCTTCGAAAAAGGAACAGCAGAAAAGCAAAAGTGCACACAGGTGTTGTTCCTTCAGAACAACAGAAAAATGACAGTGTTGTTCCTTCGGAAAAAGGAACAGCAGAAAAATGACAGTGTTGTTCCTTAGAAAAAGGAACAACAAAATGGTAAAGGTGTTGTTCCTTCTAAAAGGAACAACAAAAATGATGGAATTGCTGATTCTTCGAAAAGGAACAACGAAATGCAAAGGTGTTGTTCCTTGAAAAAGGAACAACACGGCAATGAGAATGTTGTTTCTTCCTAAAAGGAACAACAAAGTGCAAATGCAAAAAAAAATATGTATAGAGAATAATTTATGCTAACAAAACAAAGGAATTATGTACAGAATGTAAGAACATGTGAATCACTTAATGAACCAGAGGTGAGGAAGATTTCTCTTCCTCCTTCAAAATTTGCATGTCGGAGTCTTCGCGGAGTTGCTGGTAGAAGGATTCCTAAGTAAGTGGTTTGCGGTATAGTTGAACTTGGTGGCCGTTTGCCTTGAAGGTATGTCTGGATCCGTGTAGGGTAATTATAGTAAGGGTGCCATTATCATTTACCTTTTGTATTTCATATGGCCCCAACCAACGAGTCTGAAGCTTCCCAGGAAAATCCTGAAACCTAGAATTGTATAGGAGCGCCCAATCTCCTTCGCAGAAGACTTTCTTTTTAATGAGGGCGTCATGCCATTTAGCTCGCTGTTGTTGGATCAATGCAGTGTGTTGAAGGGCAGAGAGCCTAATTTCATCTAGCTCATTGATCTGCTGTAATCTATTAATCTATGCCTCGTTTAGATCTAGACCGATTTCTTGCGCTGCTCGCAATGTTTGTATTTCAAATTCTATGGGAAAGATGGGTTCCTTTCCAAACACTAGTTGGTATGGTGAATAGCCAGTAGTGCTTCTCCATGTTGTTCTGTAAGCCCACAAGGCTTTTGGTAATCTTGCAACCCAATCGCATCTGTTTGACGCAATGGTTTTTGTTAGGATTGCTTCTATTATTTTATTGCTGCTTTCTACCTGAGCATTTGCCTGTGGGTGGTATGGAGTAGTAATTTTATGTTGGATATGATAGTTTTTTAGTGTTGCAGCAATCTTGTTACCAGCAAACTCTGGTCCACCATTTTTAATTATATCTCTTGGAAGCCCATATGGCACAAATATATGGAACAAGAACTGTATGATGGAATCCTCTATAGCTCTCGGTAATGCCTCTGCTTCAACCCATTTGGTGACATATTTTGTTGCTACCAAAATATATGTTTTCTGGTTCGATGATGGGTTAATTGGACCAACAAAATCAAGGGCCCATCGCTTGAATGGTTCAATAACTAGATGTGGATTCAAGGGCATTTCGTCGGACTGTCCAGGGCATCCTGCTCTTTGGCAGCTGTCACAAGCTTGAACGAACTTCTTTAATCTTTGAAGATCGTGGGCCAAGAATACCCTGTTGCAGCACCTTAAGTCCAGTTCTTCGATTGGTGAAATGTCTGCCACATGGTCCGCCGTGACAAGCTTTCAAAATGTCAAAAATTTCATCTTCGCGGACACATCTCTTGATGTGCATATCTGCCCCTGTATGGAATAGGTACCCCCAAATCCAAGAAAATCGAGTACTTTGCTGGACAATCTGTTTTCGTTCATTGGGGGTCAGATGTTTCGGTAATTTGCCTACTACTAAGTAATTCGGAACATCAGCATACTAGGGTGTTTTAATAGTGACAACAAACAAATGTTCATCTGGAAATTGATCTTCAACTACTGCTGCGGCCACTAGTTTTAGCATTTGCGAGAGAAAGTCAGCTACAGGATTTTCTTTTCCAGGTCAGTCCTTGATTGTGATATCGAATTCCTGCAATAAAATCAGCCATCTAGTTATTCTACCATTTGTGATTAGTTTATTTGCTAAGTATTTTATGGCAGAGTGATCTATATACAAGATAACAAGATATCCAATAATGTAATGCCTGAACTTATTGACAGCATGTATTACAGCTAAAAATTCCTTTTCAGTAACAATATATTTCAATTCAACAAGAGATAAATTCTTGCTAATATAACAAATTGCATATGGTTTTTTATCTTCTTCCTGCCCAAGGACTGCTCCAATAGCTGTATCTGAAGCATCTGATGAAATTTGAAATGGCAGGTCCCAATTTGGACCTCTAAGGACTGGGGTTGTTGATACAAGCTTTTTCAGATCCTGGAAAGCACGGTTGCATTTTTCTGTCCAAAGAAAGTCAACATTACCTGTCAGTGCATATAGAGGTGCAGCAATATGCGAAAAATGTTCTATAAATCTTCTATAATAACTAGAAAATCCAAGAAAATTACGTACCTATGTTTGAGTGGTAGGAGTGGGAATTATAAAAATTATTTGAACTTTGGCTGGGTCTACCTGTATGCCAACTGCTGAGATATAATGGCCTAGAATAAGTCCTTCAGTCATCATCATATAGAATTTCTCATGGCTCAAACAAAGCCTAGTGGCAATGCAGCGCTGCAACACTTTTTCCAGTGTGTCCAATGCTAGGTCAAAATCATCTCCGTATGGTGTAAAATCATCCATGTATACTTTGAGCCCTTCATTTATTAAATCTAAAAAGATGCTGAGGATAGCCCTTTGCAATGTGGCAGGGGCATTACATAAGCCAAAAGGTAGAGCTCTGTAGGTAAATGTTCCCCAAGGACAAGTAAAAGTGGTTTTGTCTTGTTCTTCAGGGGCAATCTGAATCTGATTGTATCCACTGAAGCCATCTAAGAAAGAAAAAAAGATCTTTCCTGCCAAAGTGTCTAATACTTGGTCAATAAATGGAAGGGAAAAGTGGTCTTTTTGTGTTGCTTTATTTAGTTCTCTATAATCTACACAAATCCTCCACTTTCCATTCTTCCTTGGTACCACAACAAGTGGAGAGACCCATTTACTATTGGAGATAGGGTAGATGAAGTTCACATCTAAAAGTTTTTGAAGTTGAGCTTGTACAATGTTTTTTAGATGAGGATTAAGTCTCCTTTGTGGTTGGTGAACAGGTCTCGCATCTTTTTCTATGTAAATGTGGTGTGTACATAACTGGGGATCAATTCCTTTCATATCAGGATAGTCCCATGCAAATGCTTCTTTGTATTTCCTCAGTAGTTGGATGAGCTTCTCTTCTTGTTCGGAAGTCAGGTTCGCTTTAATTTTTAAAGTCTTTCTTGGCTCAATTTCTACAATTTTGCTATTTGAGGCAGAGGTAGTAGGTATTGTTTGATTGTGTGTATCTTTAAGAGGATCTTCTTCTAATTCATTATCAAATGCTGCTTCTATCATGTGACATTGTTTGTGGGATTTGGATTCAACTTGGCTAATAAAATTGTTAATGGCATCATCTAATGTTTGGTCTTTGAAATTGAGGGCCTCTTCTATGGTTAATGGAGATCTAATATTTTCAGTGAGGTATGATACAGGATGTTTGTTAGTTTTTATTATTATGACGCTTGGCTGTGCTGGAGGATATAAATCTAGATTCTTGATATTTCCCCCCTAGTTATGGTCATACTACCTTGTCGGCAGCCAATATAAGCATCAGTAGTCGCAAGCCAAGGTCTGCCTAAAATCAATGGATGTCCATCAAGTTGGTTTTTGGGGTTTATTATCAGAAAATTTGCAGGATACTCCCAGGAGCCAACAGATACCATGACATCATGTAGTGTGCCTTCTGGCCTAACCACAAATCGGTCAGCGAGTTCTAATAAAGTGAAGGTCGGTTCTACTGATGTAATGCCAAATTTTTGGCAAGTGGTGGTTGTTAAGATATTGATTGCAGCTCCTAGATCAACTAAGGCATTTGAGAAGGTTTGTCCATTGATTTATATGGTTACTATTGGATTTCCTGGGTCTTCATATTTAACGGGCATTTCTCTTCTTGATAATAGGTCGGATAAGGTACCAAATACTTGGACTGTTGGGTTATTTGTTATTTTCCTCCTTGGTTTCTTTATACATAGCTCTTTGATAGTCTTTGCATATATTGGGATGTCTTGAATGGCTTGGAGGAGCGGGATTTTTATCTACATATTTTTTAGTTCTCCCAGAATGTTAAAATCAGGATGTTGTATAGGTCGAGGTATAATTAATCGTTCTGGGAATGGGGGAGAGGATGTGGTTGCTTGATCATGAATTTGTTGTCTGGTCACATCCTCTTCTTGTGGCAGTTTTTCTATAGGTAACTGATTTTCAACTTGAGCATTTTATCTCCCTCTGTTTCAATGATGCGCCCAGATCTTAATTGAAGGTCATTACACTCCCTTAGATCGGTTCCTATCTCTAGTGTTTCAATTATTTGAATAGATTGGATTGGTCTGTTATTCGGATTAGGGTTGGGTTGGGCTGCGAGTTGCAGTCTTAAGTTAAACTGGGGGTTTTGTTGTAATGTTAGCAGTGTAGGTTGAGGGAGTGGAATGGTTCCTACTGGCTGATTCATCAGTCTTTGCCGGTTTGTCTGCCAGGCTTGACTCTGTGAAGTAGGAGGGGACCATTGTGCTGGATATACATTGTTTTGCCAATATGGTGGGGTATAGGGAAAATTTGGCCAATTGGGTTGGCTTTCTTGATTCGGCCATGGAGATGATGAAGGAAATGGTTGTTGTGACCAATCTCAGTTATAAAGAATAACGATTGTAATTCGTAATGGAATAGCAACGCCAGTTGAACAACAATCACGATTAAGTGTAAACCATAGAGGAATACAATAATACCAACTTATGAATGTTACAGCACGGTTACTCTGTAATTGAAAAACAATAGCATTCTATAAGAAATAACAATGTTATATCAATGATTAAAGGAACAACAATGCGTTACAAAGTCAAAATGAACAATACATCATTCCTGTCACAGAGAACAATATTACTCAGTCGAACATAAATCAAATATAACAGAATCGTGATGTAAAATAGCAAAACACATCATATTACCAAACAAAGTTGATAATGAAAACCACACACGAATTAGAGATAATGGTATAGAAGCAAGTGTTCCACTAGGGTCGGGCCCTTAGCCTCCAGGGACACACTGCTTGAGATTACTCCAGGATCAAAGATGGAACGACAACCAGATTTATATTAAAATATCAAATAGAGTTACAATGGATCACTTCTCAACGAAAGTCAATGATCAAAGTTTCAAATACAGAGGAAAATTACATAGAAAATAACAACCGGTCGTCCCCCGGGCTAGCAGTGCTGCCTCTTCTTATAACAGCCGAGCGAAGATATCAACAATGCAAAAATAGTTAAGATAGCGATCCCTCAGGATCAAAGGATCCTGAGGGATTCGCCAAAATGTTAATTCCTAGTTATCCATTTGTTCTCTTGCGCCAATTTGATATCTCCTTTTCCCTTTCTTGTCTGATACGCTTCAATTTGGATCACCTTGTTTGCATGTGGTTCCCTGCCAAAGGGACAACAATTAACTTTGCCCTGTCTTTTCCTTTGGGATGGAAATCTTTCGTTTTTTCCTTTTCCTGCATAAGAAAATGGCAATTATTAGTAGTTTTGTGTTGCATATAAATCCCATAGATTTTGTCATGATTTCTTATTATCTAACTAGTTCATGATGCAAAGAGGTTATGAGTTTTAAAGAAAAGATGACAAAATAATCGATAAAAACGTACCCTCTTCAATACTCCACACATTGAACTAGAGAAGCACATGATGATTGTGAACTCATCCTTAAATATGGCCGCAAACTCATCCATCTTAGTTGTAGTAGCAACCTACTTCTTTTGTTTCCACTCTTTCTTGTTAGGGCATTGGCTAGAAAAATGTCATAACTGGTGGCAAGTAAAGCATTTCACTTTGCTAGCATCAAATTTCTTTTAATTTCCCTTCGAGGTAGCTCCTTCAATGGATCCTTTCCTAGGCTTTCCCGTACCCTTAGAGGTTAGGGCCAAGTTCTCTTCCTCCTCACCCTTCTTCTTTTGGTCTCCATGTTGAGAGCCTTCTTGGATCTCCTCGTATGTGAAATCATCCCACAACCTTTCATAAGTGGGAAGATGCTCTCATCCCACATTGTATTTTTCAAATACATCCCATTGCTTTGTAAAGCCATTAAAGGCTATGCACACTTGTTCATAATTAGGGACTATCTCCACCACAACTTCCATCTCATCTCGTAGTTGCTTGAGCCTAGTAAGGTAAGAAGCCATGTTCTCTCCCTTGGACATCCTAGTGTCGTAGAAGTTATCCCTTAACACCTTCTTCTAGTTTAGATTGTCACTATAGTACAATTCAGTGAGTGAATCCCACATATCTTTTCCAGTCTCTTCTCTAATAGATGGGGAATCAAGTGATATTTTACCCCATCCAAGATGATCCTCTATGCCCTTGCTTCTTTCACCTCATGGAGATCCAGGGTAACAAGATATGACAGTGGTACAACCACTATGGACTAACAAAGTTCCACAACTTGTTCTCCTTGAGAATAATTGTGATCCAGACTTTCCACTGAAGATAGTTTGAGGCTCCTTCTAACCTATATTCATACATGACTTTGGTTTCTAGGGTAAATCAAACCCTTGATTAATTATTTGTTGAAAACCCTAACAAGACCATGAACCCGTTTGAGCTTGAACTTGTGCAATGCTTGAATTTATTTAAGAGGCTTTGCTATGATTCCATGTTAGTTTCTCTAAGCCCAACCAAATGATTAATGTGCCAGTAAATTTTTATACTTGGAAATTTATTTTTACTTAAAACCCAGAAAAAATTTAGATCTGAAATCTACACACAATTAACATAGCTAAGATTCTAGCAAGTTATGCATAACAGAAAGAAGAAATCTAAGCACATAAAATTTTACACATATTTTACTGTAGAAAACCCTAGTGTGGGGAAAAACCAACAAAGAGGGATTTTATTAGGCTTTAGAGAATAAATCAAGATAATGTTAAAACAATAGTAATAAAGAAATTACAACCAATAATATCTCTAGAAAATGACCCCTCTCTTCTACATAGGACGACCCAACAAATGACCTCTCCCTTTCCATCATACGACCCATTCTCTTCAGCAAACTCGATCCAAGACACAACCTCTCTTCCAACTAAGAATTCGGCCCTAAAGACTCAACCTCTCTCTCTCTTGTAAAATTGGCTTAGGGATGACCCCTATCTTCATTAGATGATGACCTGAACTCAACCCCTCTTTCTCTATGAGCTTAGTCCCTTCTCCTTAGTTGCTCAACCTTCCTTCTTCTCACCCAAATCAACCCTCTTCTCTCTTACTCGATATGATCTCCAAAATCATGTCCTTCACCCACTCATTCCAACAATTTATAATTTCTCTCATAACCCTATTTCTTCCTTGAGATCTTCAAAGAAAATATCAAAGGCAAAATTTTGATCTTATCACTTTCTTTTGATATAGTAAAAAAAAAAATTTTCCAAAGTTATAAACTTTATAAATCTGAGTTACAAAGCTAATAATAACTAATTGAATTGATTATCTTACTTTTCCTAAGCTTAAACTTAGAAAAGAACTATCGAAATAAGTAATTATTAAGGTATCTTCTCCATACCTATACACAAGACCTATGCAGAGACACTTGTCCAAGCTACAATTTTATCTCCATTCAATGATTCATGTAGCACAGTTTGTCATGGACACTCAAGCCATTATATCCCATGCAAAAGTTCAAAATTTCATAGAATTCAAAGAAGTAGATTTCTCCTATTTTAGCAATAAAGTGACACAT
>APFE031005417.1:0-20154 GCA_000404065.3 Pinus taeda | reverse complement strand
CTCTGTATAATCTCTTGCTCTCACCTCCGAAAATTGGAATAGTAGCATAGGACAGATCATTTTGTAATGAGCCACCTAATCTCTTAATTCAACCTCTGGAAAGTAACATGCCAAACTTGGCGGGTACATATACTACCACAATATCCATCATCATGCTTTTTATGGGTAGCTGAGACAAAGTGATGGCTAGGTCTTTGATTAATCCCAGACATTTCACTTTTCTAGAGTCAAAAGAAAACAGGTCATGATAAGGCTTGGTAATGTCAAGACCCAACTCATCCATGACAGCCTTGGGCATTAGATTATGGCTAGCTCCAGTGTCCAGAAGGTAGTTGTGAAGGATTTTATCATGAATAGTCAGAGAGACATAGAATGATGGGGAGTTGTCTTCACAATTTTCAATTAGTGGGTTGATAATAACAGCTTGCTTATCATCTTGCAGATTTACATAGTCAGTGGAGGCTTGGATGGCTTTAGGCTCAAGGGCCTCGAGGATGGATCTTTTGAAGGATTCATTCTTCACTAGTTCAATCAGAGGCATAGGTATTCTTAGCTTCTAAATTTCTGATTGAAAATTGAAAGGAGAAGGAGACTTGTCAAGACCTCTTACCTCATGAGCTGGAGCTTTGAGGATGATAAGATCAACTATTGGTCGCTTCTGCTTATTAGCTTGCTGTATTGCAGGGACAATAGCTCTTTGAACAGGGGTTTCCTTAGAATTATTCATCTTTGACCTCATATTATATCTTTGCTGATCTTCAGTTTGTAGAACAGCTTCACCATCCCATTCTTGGTTGATCTAGTCATTAAATAATGACTTTTCATAGGCAACTAAGGTCAAAAAGGAGGTAGTGCCTTTATCTTCCTGACAATGAATCTCATCATATTCTTCAAACTACTCTTCTTCTATGACTACATTCTGGAAAGGGTTCTTCACCCTTTGGTCTTCATTGGCATCTTTGCTTCTTTGCAAAATCTGCAACTGCTCATTAGTTCTTCTATATGGATTTGGATTTGGATTTCTAGGAGAAAAGGTGTTAGGAACTCTCCCTTTCCTAGGGTGTTGCTCAAACTTTAATTTGGAGATTTCAGAGGCTAATGACTCTATCATTTTGGTCATTTTATCTATCTTGGGATCTAAAGAAGATGAAGACTCGCTCCTCTGTCTTCTTCTATCAACATTTCCCTTAAGCTTCTCTGCAGCCATGATGTTTGATTCCACTTCCAATGCTGCATCTTGCATTTCAGCCAAAGTAGCACGTCGCCTCTCCCTCAACAATAGGCAGAAATCATTTTCAAAAGCACTGGCATAGGTGAGTTTAGAAGAGGTAGCGGTGGGTTTTACTTCAGCTAGTATCTTGTTGTACATACGGTTAAACCTCTTATTAAAATCAAACATCAACTCACCATTTTCCCTCTTTAAGTTCCCGAACTCAATGTGGTAGTAGAAGGGATCCTTCTTGTCACCCCAATGCTTTAGGAATGCATCATCTAAAGCCTCAATATCCATTATAGATCTTGGGGTTAGTTCTTTGAACCATTTTCTAGCCTCTCCATCTAGGCTTTAGACAAAGACTCTCATCCACACATCATCTTCAGTGATGTCCAGGTTATCAACATAGCTATAGAATGACTCAAGACGTTCTTCAGTTGTAACACCTTTAGTCCTAGTGAACTTAGGACTATATTTATGATATTCTCTATTAAGCATGGCATTCAAAGGAGTGGGCAGCATTAGAGGTCCATACCTAGCAGCTATGATTCTTTCCATTTTGGTGGGTGGTTGTGGACCTACCATAGCTGTGGTGGCTATAAGAGTACTGACAGTCTGAATGATAAAGGGCTAAGGAGTGACTAACAAGACTAAAGGAGTATGATGGATAGGAGTTGAGGTTTCTTTTGGGCTTACAACACAGGAGAAACTAAAGAGTAAGGAGCTTTATGAATTTCTGAGATATTTTCTTCACTGCTAGTATTAGATGATATACTCTCAACATGTGTTTGTTCTATTGCGGGATTTTCTTGAAGAGATATAGAATATTGTTTAGGTTTACCTAAACTGGATGCTCCTTTCTGAAAAGCCTTTCTTTCTTTGATGATTTTTCCAGGGTCGGATACTGGATCAACTTGTGATTTCTAAGGATTTATTCAAGTATGCCTCACAAACTGAGCCAAAACTATGAAGTGGAGTCGCCAAGAGGTTTGGCCTATAGTAGAGTCACTAGATAGATGATTACAACCAAAAAAGTGCCCAGACTTTATTTATCATCAAAGCTAGATCTGTGTCATTTCCCAGGGAAGTTGAGATTCAATTTCCTCTCCCTGATAGTGGCACAATTATGTTATCACTCCAGGAAACTCTCCTAGGTTGCAGCTTGAAGATGCCTGGTAACATATAATCTTCAATATTGTTCTCTTAACTACTAGAATGAATGATGGTTTGGATCAAGTCAAATAACCATTTCATCTTATCTCTGGATTGATAAACTAGTTCTGCAAGTTTCATTTACTTCCTATAGTTGGCCATTCATATATGTTTATGTATGCAATCTGCTGGTACAGTCAGTATTCTCCATCTATCCATTGAATCTATAAACTGTTGAGCATTAGTAGTCTAAAGCCTTGTATTGTTGAGGGTGTTCATGTATGTCTTGAGTGAGAATAGAGTTGAAATGGTTATCTGACTTGATCCAAACCATCATTCATTCCAATAGTTCAAAGAACAATATTGAAGATTATATGTTAAAAGGCATCTCCGAGCTGCAACCTAGGAGAGTTTCCTAGAGTGATAACATAATTGGTGTCGTTGCTAGGGATACTCCATGATGTTTGTTTTGATGAGCTGTGTTGCACTATGGCCATTTTTATTCCCTTTCCAGCCTTCTGTCTCTGTCTTGAAATGGCTATTCAGGCCTCCGTTTTCCCTTTAAAATGTCTAATAATGAGCATTTTCTGTTTTACACAGAAAACACTGCAATACTGTAAAATCCCGCCAATATATGTTCCTTTCGGACTTCAAAATTCCTTAAACATGCATATATATCTATCGGGTCTACCCTTTGGGTCACTGTCGCCTATCGCAAGTGGCCTGGCCCTGTGTTTCCCTTTATATTGTGAAATACTTAAAAACACAGGAAATACACTAAAATATGGCTTCCTCCGGACTTCAAATTTTATAGATTTCATTCCCGAACCCTTTCGGGTCCGATACTCATCGCAATCGACATTGCCAAGCTTCCCTTTGTATTTCGTTATATAACGAAAAATACACAAAATGTATTAAAAATGGCTTTGGCGCGGACCTCAAATATTATATAATATTATGTATATAATCGTCGAGTTTGGTTATCGCATTACGCATATGAATGTATAATGGCCCCGCCCCTTGGTGCTACTCCGCTGCGATATAGCGATGCGATCTGATCGCAATCACATATCGCAAAACCATAGGTCTTTCATATAGCACGGCATATGTCCCTACCGATTGTGATTCACCGATATCGGAGGTTGCGATATCACATCGGCTCGGTTCTATCCTGCGTCCACCTTTAATCCACCATCTTGCCTCCGCCGCTTGTGACACACCGATCATCGAAGATTGCTGATCGAGGGTGTCTTGTGCCCAGTCTTAAGTCCTTCTCTCTATAGCGCCGATTGCGATTCGCCACTTATATCTGGGCCATTGATCGGCCAGATCTAATGGCAGTTGTGCGTTGCTAGGTTCATGCCTACAATACTCTATTTTTTCGTTGTTTTGGAGTGTTTTAGCCTCCCGATAGTGTTTTTCTGCCCTTCCAAGGGCTTTCGGCATGTGATGGTTTCGCTCTTTGGGTGATCTTAAGAAGATTTTGAAGACTTCAAGAGCATTTTGGATGCACTTTGGGCCACATCCCGATAAGGCTAACAAGTGCCACAGTCGAAGCCGCTCCACAAGAACCAACCTCGACTATGAAGCCAATGGAGGAAGATGGACCAAGGAAAGAGAGGCCCGAGGCTGAAGAAACCGTGTGACCGACAGAAGGAGAAACTATGGACATAATAGATGGGGTTGACATGTTGATACAGGGGTCTACTTTCATTAATGTCATGCTGGAGATAACAGTGACAACACCATTTGCTCAAGAAATGTTGGATACAGGCGATGGTGTCACACAAGAACCACCACCAACCAGTTTGGCTCCGGGAATTGAGGAGGAATTAAATCCTGAGGTTGACATTGTCCCATAAGAACCAGTGTCAACCATGGGACAAAAGACTACGCGGGAGGAAGTCTCAGCTCAGAGTAGAGCTATTGAAGATAAAGGAAAAGAGCTCGAGGTCACAGCCGGGGCTGGAATAAACTTGGCAGAAAACATTTTTCAATTTTCTTTTTGTTCATCCATTTTGAGAGGAGCGAGGGTGTCTCGCTCTTCCTGACGAACAGAGGAGGAGATTGTTGCTCCTCCTATTCTAAAGTTTGATGGGTCGATTAAGGGTTCAGTTTCCGCCAGTTTGTTAGTTACAGAATCCCAGCAAGAGCATTTCGAAGGAAAGAGGGAGGAAGAACACACCGCAGAGCCACAAGAACAACAATTGGGTGATGTAGGCATTGTTCGGGCAATAGGTGCCTCGAAACCCAGAAGAGAACAAGAAGTGTGTGCTTCTAAAATAGGGGAACCAGGAATAGAGACTCTGGTTGAAATGCCAATGGATATTCCTCCAGTCGGTCTACCACTCGCTGAAACGACTCCAAGACCGGTCGAGGTAATTGTCAAGAAGGAAGCAGTTGCTCCTGAGGAAGAGGGAACAAACATGATGGTCCCTACAAACGAACCTGTGGATACTCCCTCGAGTAATCTACCGCCTGATGAACCAGTGACAAGACCGATCAAGGTGGTTGTCAAGTAAGAAACAATCAAGGAGGGACCAAGGGATGAGAACCCAACAATAGGCCCAGTAAATATTCCCCTGAGTGATCCACCTTCTGTTGGATAGGCTGTAGGGCCAGATGAGGAGGTTGTGAAGCAGGAGCGGATAGAGTTGTGCGAGAAACGAAGGCCACCCATTAGAAAGAAATACCAACTGCAATTCAAGGATACGATGCGGCTGAAAAAAAGGGTTCGGAGGCTGAGAAGGCAGGTACACTGGCTAAAGAAACATGTGAGGAATTATAGACGGTGGGCTAAGAAGCCCAAAGTCATGATGGCCAAAGCATAAACGTAGGTGGACAATGTGGCGACAACTTTTGTTGCCATTCAACGAACCCTATCGAGCAATTGTTCGACGGCTGTGAGTTCTCCTTAACAGTTGAAATTCAAACCTAGAAATCCACCACGGCCCGATATTAGAATGAAGTGAAGAGAGCCCAAGAATAGGCATCCAAGGCTATCTTCGAATATGTAGAGCGTGTGGACATATTGCGATTGAGGCATGCAAAGCAGCAACTCAATGTGGAACGATTGGAGGCACAAGTGACAGAATTGAAGACTGACAAAGAACAAATGTTTAGCCTGGCACAAGAGGTAATGGCATGTCACCCTCCTGCTTCTAGCTATGCTCTGTTCTTGCATGAGAAATTTCTTTTCTTCTATTTGGAGAGCATTAAGAAGGAAATCAGTCATGAGATCTAGGATAGGGTATAGTTCCTTCGGATATTGAGGGCCCATGATTTAGCAATTCAACATTTCATGTGTGAGTTTTATCTACATGGATATCTCCTGCATGCTGACAGAGAATTTAATCTGGTTCCATATGTGGGGGACATTCATTTAAGGGCTTTCACCTCCTACACTCTCAATCAGATGAGTTGGCAGAAGGCTTCCAATACATTTGAGTCAAATTAGACCATGAAGCCTCTCATGATGAGAGGAGAGCATGAGTGGTCAATGACTATGTACAATAAGCACAACACCTTTTCAGAGATTGAGGGGAACAAAGAACATATGTTGAGGACACAAAGGTGGTGCATTGATCTTTGTGTCAAACAAATAGTCACGTTTCAGGATGAGGCCCTCGACAGTTGCTAGAGAAGGTGGATGATGTCACCTACATCTGTCTGAAACAAGGAACCGTTTGGGGCACCAAATTTTGCACGGGCACTAAGTAGGGTTCCAAGATACGTGGCATGCATCCAAACATGCGGGGTCCAGTGGATGGGAATTCGGTTCAGGTTCCCTGTCATTTGGTTGCCAGCGAAGCACTCTACCCAACACATAATGTACAAGATGATTGGTGGAAGGAAGTTCTTCTTTCAAAGGGGTACAAGGTTCCAGGAACAGATATGGCAGTGGAATATGATCTCACCCAGCTCCATGAGGACCACAGCCGATTTAACTCGGACCTGCAGAGGCGGCAAGCTGCATGAGGGCATGCAGAAGGCTAGTTGGGGGGAGACGTTGGACACCAAATCTGCTTAACTTTTCCTTACATTTCCACCCATCCTTTTATCCTTTTTGCACTCATTAACATGCATTTATTATGATAAACCTATGAGGTAAACCCCTTTCTCTGTATTTTGGAATATTTAATTAATGAAGTAAAGTCACGAGGGTTTTACCAATGCGAACCACTAAAACTTGTTATGTCCATAGATTCCGAGGAATAGATGTTGATCGCACAACATGTAGCAGTAGTTCCACGATTCACAACAGCTGTTCAGCAATGCTGAAACAACATAACCAACTCGCAGCTGTTTTAATCCATTTTGGATCATTTCTGTTCTTTCTCTCTCAGCACTAGTAATGTTCTGAACTGATGTATATTTTTGGGCACTTAGTTTCCAGGTTTTGGGGAAGATGTTATTACCACTGAATTGTATAAAAGAGGTTTCATTCCTGTGTGAAAGGTTAGTCGTGCAGAGATATGTATTGTAACAACTCTTCTACAGATTAATAAAGTATAAGTACCTTTGATGTTCTATCTTTCATTGTGAGTTAATGCAGCCCTAATCAGAGAGTCGGGCCCGCTCTTCTGATCAGGTGCTGCATGTTTTCCTTTTATGTATGTTGTTTATTTGCTGTATTTATTTTCTTATTGTTGTTACAGATTTCCATAGATTGTTGTGAATGTCTTTGTAAGTCTGCAATTTAATTCCTATCATTGTTACAACGATGCTTTAATTTCTTAGTCACGAACCCTTGGTCGATGTAAGATTGTAACCTTGCTCCTGCATATACCTTGTGCATTACCTTGAAAAGGGTACGCACCCAGATTGATGAATTAATGTAGGGAAAGGGGGTTGAATAGTTTGTTCACGCTCGGACTTCAACACCTGTAATAATTGATTTTGGTTGGTAGGAGAAGTTTTATGAGGTGAGGGAAATGGCCTCTCGATTCATATTAGTTAGAGAGTGGAGGTGGATTTCTCTAGAGACCCTTGAAGGCTATGGTGGAGGTATTGTTCCTTGGATACTCTAAAGGAGTTATTTTGAAGCCTTTCTTGTTGTGTTTGCTTTACTGTGGATTCTAGTGTCCCTTTAGTGGTTGGAAGCACTGCATTATATGTTTTCAAGGTAGAGATGAAGTCTCTGGATTCCCTGGAGGTTATTAGTGGTTAAAAAACTGAAGGGTGGAGGCAACATGCTTCTCGATTTCGTATGGAATTGTTGACTGCTATCTGGTTGGTGAGTGGAAGTGGGAGAACCTTTGGAGTCCTTGTTTCAATCAATAATTGGTATTCAATCATTTGAGAAAACCAGCTCAGTATCTGGAATATGGCTCAGGGGTGACAACTACAAGTGAGGATTGCCTGCAACTTTTCTATGGTTGGGTGGAGACTTGTTGTCCCCAACTCAGTTTCCCAACTCCAATGTTTATTCAAGATAAATGTTCGTGAACACATTCCTTGTTATTGAGTTCATACTAAACTGTTAAACAATGCTTTATTCATTGTATGAAGGATTCATGGTTCATTGTTATTGGAATGGTGAAATTTTGATGAATGTGTGCCTTGTGGCTATGGTGTTTCACTAACATTCTTTATGCAAGAAACACATATATAGAACTATCTATGTAAGTATTGCATGCACTGAGTAATACCATTGTATGTGGGCATGATCATTTGATGTTCAACTGTGTGGTTTATGCTTGACATTCGAATCAACCTAAATGTGATGATTATAGGCCTGTAATATTGTTAGCCTTGAGCCCAAATGAATGGGTTGTGCCTATAATCTGAATTGGAAGGGAGATTCCCTTTTTATCTGTGGATTACTAATCTTCTTACAACCTTCTTGGGTATTATATAGCTTCTGGTTACATTTATAAAATTTGTTAAGTTTATTGGTACCTCAAACGAGACCTATAGATCTTTAGTATGAGATTGACTTGTTCCCTATAAATTGTTAAGAAACAAAGGGATTGCAGACCTCTGAGAGTCTGAATAGGCAAGCCCCCGTGTTGTGTCTCACATTGTAGCCATTGAGAACCCAGGAAGGGTAACCCCGTTGTAATCTCAAGAGGGATAGCATCAGTGTGTGCCTCAAAAAACCTAATTGGAAATGTTCGAGTTCTAGCACAAGTCCAAACAATTGCAGAACCATTGTATTTGAGCCATGGTCAAGTTATTTCACAAATGGCTTATAATGCGAAAACGAGTGGAAGACCTAATATTATAACACTTGTTCGTTTAAACCTTATGATAAGGCCGCACATATATTACATAAAGGAAGGAACCTGGGGTGATGTGTCCTAGGTGTTAACACCATAAAATCGTACACATATTTGTACAATTCAAAATACACCTAATTTTGTCCAACATAATGTACAAGGGAAGATTTTCCAGCTGAAGACATTATGAAGATCAAAAAATTTAATTTCTCCTAAGGTCCAATGTATATTGAATTAAAAATTAAGGATTGCATGACTTTCCCTTCGATAATTGCGCGATGCATGATATTTTCTTTGAAAACCATGTAGTTGAAGAAATCGCTGACTCAACAATTTGGGACCACTTCCCACACTTGGAAGACGATTCCCTAACATGATTTCAGTCAAGGACAATTGAATTTGATTTGCCCTGAAGATATGCACCCCTCAAAGGAATCCTCTTGTCTTACTCACAAGTCATTTTAATTCATGAACCAAAGGGAAGATGGATTTAAAAAATTATAGATAAGAACGCCATGGGATAACAAAAAGAAGACAATGTTATGCTGGCCAAATTGCTATTAGAACAAACCTTCATTTCGTTGTTGGAGCAGAAGAAGTAGATCACTACTGTGTTGACAAAATTACTTCTTAGCGATCCATCACTCTAGTGTGGATATGATTTCACCATTGAAAGAGCCGTGTTACTTCTTGGATAAAGAGGAGAAGCTTGCAAAGAGAGTGAGGAAAAGAACCTCCTTGCTAAGGAATTTTTAGCATCATTGGTCAAAGAATTCTCTTCAAGTGTTTAGTATTCTACTATTTGTATTCATCTTCTACCACCAACAATCAATAAAGGGGGCCATTTTCCATAATTATGTTGACTTATTTTCTTCATTAAGCATTATTTGTGTCTTGATCTCTTTGTTTTAGTTTATGTTTGTTTATGTATTGTTTCCAGCTTTTGCAATACCATGTTTCTTCATTCTTATCCACTCACAACAATCAAATTGCTTGTTTTTCTTTGCAAGGAACAACCCACTGCTAAAAAGATGTCTTTTGGTACACCATTGCTACAAAAACACTACAACAAGATTGGCGACTCAACTAGATTCTTTTCTTTACTCTAATAGTTGTGTTTGCAAGACCTTCTCTCAACATAGTCAACTTACAAGGCTTTCAACATCTCTCTAGAATTTTTGCAGGACCTTTTGGACCTATTGTTGGCCGAGAAGCTTTCTGGTTCACAATTTCTTGTCGACCACGTGGCTTTTCCTCAGACAGACGTGTGGCCGCGTCTGTGCATAACTAATCCCACACAGTTTCTTGAAAGCTAGAAATTCCTTGTAATTTCACTTTTTTCAGATGATTGGAAGCCTTTAGTGAATTTCCTTCACCTCTACAATTTTTTTTTAAGATAATTAATGAGTATAAATAAATAATAGAAGAGACAGAGCGGAAAAAGATTTTAACATGTAATCTCTTAGTTGAGTGAATATCTCAACCACACACTAATCTAGGAGGCTAAATAGTTGGAGAGAATCTCTCAACCAACTAGACCTCAACAAACTCCTAAGTATTAGGAATATACTTGTTCTAAAATTGATGAGCACATAAAAGACTAGTAGGAATTATATTTTCCAAGTTTCATAATTTTATATTTTGGACTTATGGATTGTGAGTATGAGGCTAACAACCCCCCTCCCCAATCATAATTCTAGAGTAAGAATCTGGTACCATCTCCTAGACTTCATGATGAAACTACTGAGTTGAGCATCAATGAAAAACTGCCTGAAAAACTGCCAAAGCTGGATGTTGAAAACTCCAATATGAAAAGAGTGAACCAAGAGAAGTGAATCAACTACAAGTCTGCCACATCCCTGAGAGTGCTTGACAATTCAATATAATTCCAAGCTACAATAAAAATGATATATCTGTCCTTTGTTGGGTCCAATGAGAATTCAAGTGAACAAAAATGCCCACATTTGCTCTCAATTAGCATCCAAATCGCTTGTCCACTGAAAAAAATTTATTCCCCATGGAAAATTATGTTGTTGTTGAAACTTTCAGTCTGACAACAATCATCATCAATTCAATTTAAATTTCATCATCAATTCCCCCCTTTGTCAACTGAAAGGAGAGACCTCAACCATTTGCATTTGTTTTGAACTCCCCCTTATTCAGATGTAGGAGAGTTTCATTGTTGTACTCCCTCTTTCAGGTGCATGAGAGTACCATATTTTCACTATTGGCTACAATAGTTGCCTTCATGTGAGATTAAATTTTGTAATAAAACATATACAATCTTTTCACTGTTGATAACCACTTTCAAGGATCAATCCATGCATACTTAATCTTCAATATGACTGTTTTGTTTCGTTTGCAACATTTCTCTGGCGAGTGATTCTTCTTGCCACAATGGCAATAAGTGTGGAGATCAAAACAATGATCTTCCACATGACCTGTTCTTTGACAATGTTGGCATTTTGGTTTTTCTTCAACATTCTCATTGATTTCTGATGTTGCCTGATCAAGAAATCCCCCATTGATGAACTTGATTGGTTTTGAATAATCAAGAATATGCAAATTATTGTCATCTTTGTCATATCTTAAACCACGTCGATTTTTTTTGCATTGGATTTCCTCCCACAATTTGATGATTGGCTTGGAACAAGAAGGTTGAACTTGATCATGTACAATTTCTACACTTAAAGTTGTATCGTTAAGTGGTTTGGAATTATCTTCATCATTTGAAGTTGTGTTGTTGAATGGTTTATGACTCTTCTGTTTCAGCTCATCATGTTGTAATTGTGATTCAAGTTGGAGAAATTCAACGGTATCATGTGCATAATGTAGATGCCTTTTAATATCAGCGAGAGTGGCCTTGTTGATTTTCACTGTCCTCAGTAGTGGATAGTATCATATTGTTCAAAAAGTCTAACAATTGAATACTTTGCTCTATTTGAACTCGCTCGCTTGATTTTAACACTTGATTGATTTTCATGCTTGCTTGAGTTTAGATTGTGCTTTGCTTCTTTCAATTTCACTTGATTTCGTTTTAACAAGCTTAGGGCGTTGGCTACAACTGAAAATGCACCCATGTTAATGATTTGAGAATGATTAGATGACACATTCAAATGACTTCTCTCGAAAGAACTCAACCTCTTAACAATTTTGACTTAATGATTCAAGGCTTAGGATGTCGAATTCAACCGAAAATGCACCCTTTTTGTTACAACACAAACTTTTCTCAGCTCTCAACGCATTTTCACTAATAATTTTCAACTTAACTTTGACACAAATTTAAACTTTTACATTTATTTTAAAAAAATTGATCTATTCATAACTTAAACTTCACTTAACAAGCAAACTAACTTTTCAAACTCCTCTAATTACAACCTTATCCCTCCAAAAATTTACCACTTACAAAATGACCTTTCCATTACCTTATCACTCCTTTACAATTTTTTTTTTTAAAACGCCCCTTATCTCTTCTTAAAATTCCATTAAAAACTTCATAAACACTCCTTAAAAAATGGCTTTACATGCTTCCCATTAAAATAATTATTAAGACTCTATAAAATCACTTGAATTCAGGTTGCTTATGTATGTATATGCAACATTCCCATTGTTTCACACCTGAGACACTAATTCTCTCACCACAAATGAATTATTATAATACTAATAATCCATTTTTTAAAACTCCACCTTCAAAATGAATAACTTCACGACGTTGTAAACTCTGAATGACTAATCGCAAACTGATTTGACCTTATCAAATCAACTTAAACAATGAAACCCAGTGTTAGAGATTACGCCACCGAAAGCCTCGTCCATCCGCGACAGGGAAGACGATAAGCATCTCCAGGAATGTTTTGTTCTGCGGTGGGTTTCCTCTGTCAGAGATTTCCGACCTTCAAATACTTAAAAGGAAACCATAACTCGACTTCAGAACGGGAAGAAAAGGCCAAACCCTACATAGCCTGCCGCCATTTTCAAGGGACGAGCACGGTTTATATGGAAAAGGGTGGACGAAAGCAAGTTCTAGATTAGATGTGTATTAATGTTTTCTCGTTTTCACTTTTGAGAATCTCAGAAATATCTAGGAAAAGGGAGATGCTGTTGTAGGAGTATATACTCTGTTGTCTGATTTAAATATGTTTTTTCCAGATCAGATCAGTTAAATATGATGATGTAAGGGAGATGCTGTTGTAGGAGTATATACTCTGTTGTCTGATTTAAATATGTTTTTTCCAGATCAGATCAGTTAAAAATGATGATGTTCAGATCATGGTATATATATGCATTCCTCTATAATTCAAAACAAAACAAATGGTTTTTAGTTTAGATTATATATCACACATATTGGATTTATACTTAATTTAGATTGCAAAAGCCGAGAATAATTCACAGAGATAGACAAATGGAGAAACAACAAGATTACTCAGTCAGAAACAGTGGAATAGATAAAACAATCATTGGAGAACAGAAATCATTTTGCATTACATAACAGGCTTGGGCCTTGGCTTGCATTCCTTGGCCAGAGCAATTACAAATTTATAGAGGCAGAAGAAGGATTTAGAATCATGTATCTGATTCAGATGGAGATCTGGAATGATCTAGAAACTAATGGTGGTGTTAAGATCTAGAAACTAATGGCAGTGTGGAGATCTAGAAAGATCTAGAATCTTGCATGAATTTGACTTCACACTTAACATTCTCCCGCTTGAAGCCAAATATGAATTAAGTCACATCGAGTCCTACCATGCCTCTACATAACTCATGTTTATTTCGTGGTAGAATCTTAGTGAGCATATCAGCAGGGTTCCTACCTATATGGATATTTTCCAAGGACAATTGTTCTTCCTCCAACACATGCCGGATCCAATGGTACCTTAAGTCAATGTGCTTCGTTTTTGAATAAAACACTGAATTTTTCGTCAAGTGAATGGCACTCTGACTATCACAATATAACACATACTTGTCCTGCTTTATTCATATCTCTCCTAGGAATCGCTGCATCCACAACATCTCTTTACAAGCTTCTGTTGCAGCTATGTACTATGTGTCTGTTGTAGAGAGGGCTATTATTCTTTGTAGCCTTAACACCCAAAATACCGTTGCACCTGCAAATGTATACAAATAACCTGTAGTGGACTTTCTGGTATCCATATCTCCAGCCATATCCGCATCTGTAAATTCTTCAAGCACAGTCTCATCATGACCAAAACATAAACAATAATGACTAATACCCTTGAGATACCTCAAAATCCATTTTAATGTTTGCCAATGTTGTTTGCCTGGATTGGCAAGGAACCTACTCACTACTCCCACTGAATATGCAATGTCTGGTCGTGTGCATACCATGGCATACATCAAATTGCCAACTGCTGAAGCATAAGGAATCTTGCCCATCTCTTCTTTCTCCTTGTCATCACTAGGACATAATTCAGTACTCAGCTTGAAGTGGGTTGCAAGAGGTGTACCGACTGGCTTGGCACCCTTCATATTAAACCTGTCAAGCACCTTCTTGATATATTTTTCTTATGACAACCACAACCTTTTGTTTTTCCTGTCACGCATAATCCGCATGCCCAATATCTGTTGTGCTAGTCCCAAATCCTCATTACAAATTACCTACCCAAATCTTTCTTCAATCTATTAATCTTATTCTTATCATGCCCAACAATCAACATGCCATCCACATATAACAATAATATGATATATTTTCCTTGATCATACCTCTTGATATAGACACAATGGTTAGCGTCCAACCTCTGAAAACCATGCTCCAACATGAATGAATCAAATTTCTTGTACCATTGTCGAGGTGCTTGTGTCAACCCATAGAGACTCTTCTTCAACCTACAAACAAGGCCTTCTTTGGCTTTTTCTATGAAGCCTTCTCGCTGCTCCATATAAATTTCTTCTTCCAAATCACCATGAAGGAATGTAGTTTTTACATCTAACTGTTCACATTCTAGGTCTAAAGTAGCAATTAGACCAAGAATGACTCTAATGGATGACATTTTAACAACAGGTGAGAAAATTTCAGTAAAGTCAATACTTTCTTTTTGGGCAAAACCTTTCACCACCAACCTTGCGTTATACCTCTCCTTCTTTTCATCACCTTCATGCTTAATCCTGTAAACCCATTTGTTTTGTAGAGCCTTTCTACCTTTTGGGAGGTTTACCAACTCCCAAGTTTTATTTTCCTGCAAAGAGTTCATTTCTTCTTCCATTGCTTTCCTCCATTCTTTACTGTGCTCAACTTTACAAGCTTCTTGAAAACAATTAGGCTCACCTTCATCAATCAACAAAATATAGTTTGAAGGAGGATACCTTTGTGAAAGCTTATGAAGCCTAGAAGATCTGTGAACCAACTGTGGTGGTGCATTATTAGGTTGAATCTCTTGTAAAGGTTCCTGCAAGATTCCTTCTTCTTGTTGTTCAACATTTTCCACTTGTTGTTCTTCATGCTCTTGAATTTGCTGATCATTTTCTTATATTGGTGGTATGTTTTCCTGTTTCTCTTCAAACCTGTCAATAACCTTCTTGACCTCCAACTCTCCTACAGTTCTCTTGAACATTTCTAACTCATTAAATATAACATCCATGCTTCTAATTATTTTATGTTTGACTGGATCACATAAACAATAACCAAAATCTTCATCCTCATATCCCAAAAAAATGCATTTCATAGATTTTCAAGTGAGAATAATTCAAATTCTTACCAGTCCAAACTTCTTCAGGGATACTGCCATCCAAGGCTATAGTTGGAGATCTATTTATGAGGTAGCAAGCGGTCTTGACTGCTTTAGCCCAAAAATTCTTCTCCAAACCAGAATTGGACAACATACTTCGCACCTTTTCCATAATGGTGCGGTTCATCCTTTCTGCGACACCATTCTGTTGAGGAGTACCAGGCACAGTCCTCTCATGCTTTATGCCAACCCTGTTACAATATTCCTTAAATGCATTTGAGCAATATTCTCCACCATTATCTGCTCTTAAATAATTCAGTAATTTGTTAGTCTCTCTTTCAACAGCAACATGGAATTTTTGAAATATTCCAAACACTTCACTTTTATTTTTCATAGGATATGCCCAAACCTTCCTGCATGCATCATCTATAAATGTTACAAAATATGATGCTCCTCCTAATGATTTGATGTTAACAGGCCCAAACACATCTGAGTGTACCAATTCTAACACATTTTTCTTTCTGTCATGCTCACCTCTAAAGAATGAAACTCTTCTTTGTTTACCATATATACAATGATCACAAAGTTCAAGATTGTAAGATTTCAAACCTGGCAATAAATTTTTATCAACAAGGATTTTTAAGCCCTTCTCGCTCATGTGACCCAAACGCTTATGCCACAGATCTGTTGAATTTCCTTCTTTTGTGACAGCAGCTAAATTTGATTTTCCTATCAGTGTCTTCAATGTGGATAATGTTCCTGTCTTGGGTCCTTTGGCTACGACCAATGCACCTTTGCTAATTTTCCAGCCTCCTTTTCCAAAGCTTTTCAAATAGCCTTCATCATCCAGTCGTCCCATAGAAATTAAACTCATGAGCATTTCTGGCACATGCCTAACCTATTTCAACAATATATCTTGTCCATCTTTCATCTTGATCTGGACATCTCCCACTCCAACAATACTGCAAAAATGATTATTCCCCAAATGCACTCTACCATAATCACCAGGATTATATGAAACAAAACTATCTTTGCATGGGGTTACAAGGTGAGATGCCCCAGAGTCAAGGATCCAATCAAAGCTACTGCTAGATGTATATACACATGCATCCTCTACTGAAACAGTAAACAACACATCACCATCTATGACTACAACAGTAATCTCACCTTCATTTGTGCTGGATGACTTGTGATTTATACTAGATGGTCTTTGATCCTTTTGTCCTTTCTTCCAGAATTGACATTCTTTCTTCATGTGCCTGGGTTTGCCACAATGAAAGCATATGATTCTTCCTCTCCTTGATTTTGATAAGCCTCTCGATCTTGATCGCCCTTGCTGGCCTCGATCCATTCTCCTACCATGATCAGCTAGAGCTAGAGGCTCTCCTCCCTGGTTTTCCGTAATTGACTTGCGTCGCAGCTCCTCATTCATTAAGTTGCTGCTGACATCATCAAACTTCAGGGTCCCTGTAGTTTTTGAAGTGCTCATAGCAACAATTAAATTTTCCCAACTGTCTAGCATAGAACACATCAGCAATATGGCTCTAATTTCATCATCTAAAATGATTTTAATAGAGGCAAGTTGATTAGTAATAATATTAAATGCATTCAAGTGCTCAGCAACTGGAGCACCCTCCTTCATTTTGAGATTATAAAGCTTCTTCATTAAGAACACTTTGTTTGATGCCGTGTTCTTCTCATATAGATTATGGAGCTTCTTCCATAATCCTTCTATTGTCTTTTCTCCAGACACATTGGAATAAACATTATTTGCTAAATATTGGCAGATTGTTCCAATCGCCTTTCTATCTAGCTTATTCCACTCTTCATTTGTCATTGATGAGGGTTTCTTTGTTGTGCCCTCAATTGGTAAATATTGATCCTTCAAAATCAATATATCCTCCATCTGTGATTTCCATAGGGAAAAATTAGGCTCGCTCAACTTCTCCATATCTGTAAGAACACCACGTTTCAACTCCAAACTCCACGAATCTCCACGTTTCAAACTCCAGCAACACGTACGGATCTCCACGTTTCAAACTCCAACGACATGTTTCAACATAGGTCCATGACCTTGTTTTTCTTGCAGCAACTGTCTTTTAGTTCCAGCATTCCTCAATTATTTCCTGGACAGACCCTTCAACAGCTCCAGGGGTAACAACCAACGTTTTAACGAACGCTGCCAGAGTAAGGCGATGACACTAAGCGGCTTGCACAGTGGATATTCGACCCTAGCTCTGATACCAGTTGTTAGACCAGAGCATACATCACACACAACATATTTATACTCAGATACTTAGACTACAAAAGCAGAGAATAATTCACAGAGATAGACAAATGGAGAAACAACAAGATTACTCAGTCAGGAGCAGTGGAATAGATAAAACAATCATTGGAGAACAGAAATCACTTTGCATTACATAATAGGCTTGGGCCTTGGCTTACATTCATTGGCCAGAGCAATTACAAATTTATAGAGGTAGAAGAAGGATCTAGAATCTTGTATGTGATTCAGATGGAGATCTGGAATGATCTAGAAACTAATGCAGTGTTAAGATCTAGAAAGATCTAGAAACTAATGGCGGTGTGGAGATCTAGAAAGATCTAGAGTCCCGCATGAATTTGGCTTCACACTTAACAAAAAAAGCCTTTACTCACGTATAGCCTCGTATAGAGACTGCTATTAAGGATGTCATTTTGGAGCTAGAAATCCATCATTATATCTACAACTCACACTATGTAGATCTACGATCTAAGTTGCATTGTTCTTTTCTCATTTTTCTAAGCACAAAACTTCTCAGTTTCCAAACTAACATATGGGTTCTCTTCACATGTAGCTTCACGTTGGTGGTCACAACATGCATCAATCAGCTACAACGATCTCCTTTCACACGTTCACTGAATACAAGAATCTCTGGGAAAGTCACAATCCTCCACGCAACAAAAGCTTCCTCTAACAACAAATTCGTAATACAATCATGTCATAAAAATGATGATTGATATTATTTGATTGTTAATTTAACGACTAGCGAACTGTCTTTGCTAATTGATGCTAAAAAACATGGTAAGCGATTGCCAAAAATTCAACTGACAAGAACATTCATAGGAGCGGCCACAATCTCTCCATAGAATTCTTTATGGAAAAATGCAATCACCGTGGAACAATATTAAAATACCTTATCTGATACTGTAAAAGGCAAACCATTGATTCCACTATAAGATGGATCTCTGCAAATTTCAACCTCAATCACGGTTGCACTTTTTATCTCTGATTTTTGGAACCGCAAGTCAATCCACCCTTTAATGTTTCACTTTTGCATTCATATCACACCTTGTCTTGTTACCAGTACTTTTGCATTCGCATCACACCTTGTCTTGTTACCAATGCATTTTCCCCAAACACAGGTCTACTTATTGCGATGGAGACTCATGCTCCTTGCACTTCCTTTGATTCCCAACATCAACACAATGTCGAACCTCATTCAGTCTCCAGAAAGTCTTTACGATGGAACAATCACCATTTCTATGTGGTGTTTTGCAGGTTTTAACCATGTACACAAATTACTTGCATACGAATTTTAAAAGTAGAAAATAAACAAGCGCAAGAACATAAAAGATAAAACAGATATACACAGATGGATTTCAAAATCGGGACTACGAGATTGATTTTTCATTATGTTCCTTTCAATGTTACAATACATATATATACCCCAATCCATTAACCCTGGATTAAACGCAACCATAGTTCCCTTAACCGGATCTACAAAATACCATGGCCAGAAAACCATCATGCCAAAAACCATGTGCAAAACCCATGCACAAAACCATAGGTAGGTTCACCCACCTAATATAGGGTTCAAAAACACCCTAATAGGAGGAGTTTGTAATGAATCACTGAATATCCACATCTTATCACACTTAGCATGCGGACTTGATCACTTGCACACAATTACACATCACACACTAAGATTCTATAAGCTTCGTATTATAAGGCATCTAGTTTCCGAAGCTTTTGATACTTAGCTTATTTTAGCTTACATCTCACACCCTAAAGAAAAGTAATACCCTTAAAAGAAACCATAAATTGAACCAACTAAATTCCCCATAGGGGCCACCAAAGAATTTATAGTGCAGGTTAGGACCATTGTTGGTGGGTATGCCATAAACTGCCACGGTCATGTTAAAATCCTTCAATCATCCCACAGAAAAGAATACCTGAGCATGGTAGAGACCCGATTCAGAGGGGGTTTGGCTTAGGTCCAGGGCATGCAGTACTATTTGGGGCTACCTCCCCCTTGAAACCCCCCGACAGGGCGGCTATGCCCCGTCTATAACCCCCTCTGCCACGCCTGACGCAACAAATAGGGGCGCGCTATCGCCCCCCCATGTGTGCGACTAGTCATGGAAAGAATATAACACACACCCAACATGTTTCATCCAACAATAACTCGATCTAAATCTTTTTCTCTCTACAAGTGGCATGGTCTTCTAGAAATAAAATTGGTTTAACACTCATTGCATGGCAACGCTACCTCTAGAACTCGACTTTTGACAAAATAATTCCACCAACAGGGCCAAACCATAATCCTTGATGCATTTGAGATTTGGGGAGGGAGATCACATAAAAAAAAACGTAGAAATCTAACATAGGAACACATTTTCTGTATTCAAGCTTTCATGATTCATAATTAAACAAAGTCTTTCGGTAGAAATCACATGAGAGAATTTTTTAGCCGACGCATTTCAAACCAACAAGTGTGGTTCATCATCAAGACCAGATGAAGAGGCAGACCATGGCAAAGGCTTAAATAGAGAGCCATGTAGAGACATAATTTCAAGTAACGACTATATTTGAACAATAATGTTTAAATTATAATATTAATTT
>APFE031005414.1:0-20791 GCA_000404065.3 Pinus taeda | reverse complement strand
AAATACTGAAAAAAAAAAAGTTACAAAAAACTCTTTAAAATGTTATAATTTTTTTAGGGTTTAGGGTTAAGAGTCTAATGTTTATAAGAATTTAGTAAATCCTCATAATAAACACTTCAATAAAAGTTATATTATGTTTTAAGATGTTATAAAATGTTGACAGTTTATGGTTTAGGGTTTATGGTTTGGGGTTGGGTGTTTAGAGTTTAGGGTTGAGGGTTTATAACACTTTAGTCAATGATTTTAATAAACACTTAAACATACATTACAATATGTTTTCTAAAGTGCTATAAGATTATTAGAGTTTAGTGTTTAGGGTTTAGGGTTTAGAGTTTACGGTTTAGGGTTTAGGGTTTGTGGTTTATAGTTTAGGGTTGAGGGTTTATAACACTTTAGTAAATTATTTTAATAAACACTTAAATAAAAATCACAAAATGCTTTTTAAAATGTTATAAAATGCTTAGGGTTTAATGTTTACAATTTGGGGTTTAGTGTTTAGGGTTTAGGATTTAGGGTTTAGGGCTTCGGGTTTAGAGGTTGGGGTTTACGGTTTATAATAAGTTAGTAAAGGCTTTTAATAAACACTTAAATAAAAGTTTCAAAATAATTTTTTAAATGTTATAAAATGATTAGGGTTTACAGTTTACGGTTTACGGTTTAAGGTTTTGGGTTTTGGTTTTAGGTTTAGCGTTTAGTGTATAGGGTCTACAAGATTTTGGTAAATTATTTTTATAAACACTTAGATAAAATTTACAAAACAATTTCTAAAATGTTAGGAAATGGTTAGCGTTTACTATTTACGGTTTAGGGTTTGGGGTTTAGGGTTTATGGTTTAGGTTTTGGGGTTTAGGGGTTATGTTTTTGTGTTTAGGGCTTAGGGTTTTGTGTTTATGATTTAGGGTTTATAAAAATTTGGTAAATTATTTTAATAAACACTTAAATAAAAGTTACAAAATTCTTCTTAAACTGTTATAAAATTCTTAGGGTTTATGGTTTAGTGTTTAGGGCTTCGGGTTTACAGTTTAGTTTATAGGGTTTAGGGTTTAGGGTTTATAACACTTTATTAAGATATTTTAATAAACACTCGAAAAAGGTTACAAAACACTTTTAAAAATGTTATTAAATGATTAGGTTTCAGGTTTTAGGGTTTATGGTTTATAACACTTTACTAAATTCTTTTAATAAACACTTAAATAAAAGTTAGAAAACCATTTTTCACATGCTCTAAATTGTTGAAGGTTTAGTTTTTGGTTTTAGGGTTTAGGGATTATTAGACTTTAGTAAATGATTTTAATAAACATTTATATAGAAGTTACAAAACACTTTTTAAAATGTTATAAAATACTTAGGGTTTATGGTTTACAGTTTACGGTTTAGAGTTAGGGGTTTATGGTTTAGACTTTAGGGTTTAGTGTTTATAGCACTTTATGAAATGTTTTTAGTAAAAAATAAAATAAAATTTATAAAATGTTTTTAAAATTGTTATAAAATGCTTAGGTTTAGGTTTTAGAAGTTAGGGTTTAGGATTTAGGGTTTGGGGTTTAGGTTCTACGGTTTAGGATTAAGCGTTTGCAATTTAGGCTTTCAGGATTAGGGTTTATGGTTTAGGATTTATAACACTTTACAAAATTCTTAGGCTTTAAGTTTTAAGATTTTCAGTTTAGGGTTTAGGGTTTTGGGTTTACAGCTCATGGTTTAGGGTTTATAACACCTTAGTAATTGTTTTAATAAACACTTACATTAAAGTTACAAAACACTTTTTAAAATGTTATAAAATGCTTAGGCTTTAGGGTTTAGCATTTGGGGTTTAGAGTTTATGGTTTAGGGTTTTGGGTTTAGCGTTAAGAATTTAGGGTTTAGGATTTAGGGTTTAGGGTGTAGGGATGAACCACCCCACCTTAAGGGGGTATCAACTACTACATAGTACACATAATGCATACATCCCATTGAGCCTCAAGGAGGTGTGAAGAAAAATAAATAAGAGGAAATAGGTGTTTGAAGAAGAGTAGAAAAACAAAGGTCGGTGTACATGTATCACAATTTTCGTTCTCACACACTTAGAAAGCCATGTACGGTCTTCTGTTATTATAGATTCCCATAAAATTCGTAGGGTTTATGGTTTAGGGATTAGGGTTTGGGGTTTAGGGTTTATAACATTTTAGTAAATTATTTTAATAAGCACTTAAATAAAACATACAAATAGTTTTGTAAAATGTTATAAAATTCTTAGGCTTTAGCATTTAGGGTTTAGAGTTTTTCGGTTTATGGTTTATGAAATGTTATAAAAGGCTTAGGATTTAGCATTTAGGGTTTAGGTTTTTCGGTTTAGGGTTTATAGTTCATGGTTTAGCTTTTATGGTTTACGTTTTAGAAAACCTTGGTAAATTATTTTGATAATAACTTAAGTAAAAGTCACAAAACTCTTTTTATAATGTTACAAAATGCTTAGGGTTTAGGTTTTATAAGACTTCCGTAAATTCTTATAATAAACACTTAAATAAGAGTTAAAAAAGCACTTTTGAAAATGTTATAAATTGCTTAAGGTTTAGGGTTAGGAGTCTAAGCTTTATAAGACTTTAGTAAATCCTTTTAATAAACACTTAAATAAATGTTAGAAATTGTTTTAAGATGTTAAAAAATGATTGGGTTTGAAGGTATAGGGTTTATGGTTTGGGGTTTGGTGTTTAGATTTTAGGGTTTATGGTTTATAAAATTTTAGAAAATGATTTTAATAAAAACTTAAATATAAGTTACAATATGTTTTCTAAATTGTTATAAAATTATTAGAGTTTAGCATTTAGGGTTTTGGGGTTTAGGGTTTAGGGTTTAGAGTTTATGATTTAGGGTTTTAGGTTAAGAGTTTATGATTTATGGATTAAGGTTTGTGGTTTATATTTTAGGTTTGAGAGTTTATAAAAATGGTAAATTCTTTTAATAAACACTTAAAGAAAAATTACAAAATGATTTTTTAAATGCTATAAAATGCTTAGGGTTTAATGTTCACGATTTGGGGTTTAGGGTTTAAGGTTTAGGGTTTAGGGTTTATGATTTAGGGTTGAGGGTTTGGGGTTTAGACGTTAGGTTTTATGGTTTATACGACATTAGTAAAGGATTTTAATAAACACCTAAATAAAAGTTTCAAAATACTTTTTAGAATGTTATAAAATGATTAGGGTTTAGGGTTGACGATTTACGATTTAAGGTTTGGGGTTTTGGGTTTAGGTTCAGGGTTTAGTGTGTAGGGTATACAACATTTTGGTAAATGTTTTCAACAAACACTTAAATAAAAGTTACAAAAAAAATATAAAATGTTATAAAATGGTTACGGTTTACAGTTTAGGGTTTAGGGTTTGGAGTTTGGAGTTTAGGGTTTACGGTTTAGGTTTTGGGGTTTAGTGTTTATGTTTTTGTGTTTATGGTTTATGGATTTGTGTTTACGATCTAGGGTTTATAACACTTTAGTAAATTCATTTAATAAACACTTAAATAAAAGTTACAAAATTCTTCTTAAACAGTTATAAAATTCTTAGGGTTTATGGTTTAGGGTTTAGGGCTTGATGTTTAGGGTTTAGGGTTTAGGTTTTGGGATTAGGTTTTAAGATGTATGGTTTAAGGTTTATAACAATTTCATAAATTCTTTTAATAAGGACTTAAATAAAATTTACAAAAAGATTTTAAAAATGTTATAAAATGGTTACCATTTAGGGTTTAGTTTATAGGGTTTAGGGTTTAGGGTTTATTTTTTAGGGTTTAGAGTTTAGGGTTTAGGGTTTGGTGTTTGGGGTTTGGGGTTTACGGTACACAAAACTTTATCAAGTTCTTTTAATAAATAATTAAAAATGAATACAAAACACTTTTTAAAATGTTATTAAATGATTAGGGTTAGGGTTTAGGGTTTGGGGTTTAGGGTTTATGTTTTATAACACCTTAGTAAATTATTTTAATAAACACTTAAATAAAGGTTACAATTCTTTTTAATAGATCACAAAACGCTTCTTAAAATGTTATAAAATTCTTAGGGTTTAGGATTTAGGGTTATAACACTTTATTAAATGATTTTAATAAACAATTGAATAAAAGTTACAAAACAATCTTTAAAATGTTATAAAATGTTTACGATTTAGGGTTTAGGCTTTACAATTTAGGGTTTTCGGTTTCAGGTTTAGAGTTTAGGGTTTGAGGTTTATTGTTTATGGTTCAACGTTTTGTCTTTATGGTTTAGAGTTAAGGGTTTCATGTTTATTGTTTAGGGTTTAGGGTTTTGAATTTGGGGTTTATAACAGTGACATAAAATCTTTTAATAAACACTTAAATAAAATGTATAAAATACTTCTTAAAATGTTATAAAACGCTTAGCATTTATGTTTTTTGGTTTAGGCTTTCAGGTTTAGGGTTTAGGGTTTAAGGTAGAGTATTTAAGCTTTATAAAATGCTTGGGTTTTTTAGGGTTTATGGTTTTGTCACTGAGGTTTTAGGGTTTAGGGCATAAGGTTTAGTTCTTATGATTTATAACACTTTATTAAATGCTTTTAATAAACAGCTAAATAAAAGTTACAAAACACGTTTTAAAGTGTTATAAAATGATTAAGGTATAGGGTTTAGCGTTCAGAATTTAGGGTTTAGGATTTAGGGTTTGGGGTTTAGGGTCTAGGGTTTAGGGTTAAGCATTTACAGTTTAGGCTTTAGGGATTAGGGTTTACAGTTTAGGATTTATAACACTTTACAAAATTATTAGTGTTTAAGTTTTAAGATTTTCAGTTTAAGGTTTATTCTATCAGGTTTTAATAAACAATTACATAAAAGTTACAAAACACTTTTTAAAATGTTATAAAATGCTCGGGGTTGAGGGTTAATGTTTTAGGGTTTTGGTTTTAGGGTTTAGGGTGTAGGGATCAACCACCGCATGTTGAGTGGATATCTGTTGCTACATAATACACATAATAGATTCATCCCATTGGGCCTCAAGGATTTATGAAGAAAAATAAATAAAAGGAAACAGGTTTATGAAGAAGAGTGGAAAAACAATGGTCGGGGTATCTCATGTATCACAATTTTCACCCTCCTACATTCACATACCCAAGTGCGATCTTCTGTTATTATAGATTCTCATAAAATTCTTAGGGTTTTTGTTTTAGGGATCAAGGTTTGGGATCTAGGGTTTAGGATTTAGGGTTTATAACATTTTTCTAAATTATTTTAATAAGCACATAAGTAAAAGTTACAAATATTTTTTAAAATGTTATAAAATTTTTAGGCTTTAGCTTTTAGGGTTTAGAGTTTCTACCACTTTAGTAAATGTTTCTAGAATAAACTTAAATAAAAGTTATAAAAAACTCTTTAAAATGCTATAAACTAGTTAGCGTTTAGGTTTTAGGGATTAGGGTTTCAAGTTTATAACACTTTAGTAAATTCTTTTAATAAACACGTAAAAAAAGTTACAAAACACTTTTTAAAATGTTATGAAATGCCCATGGTTTACGTTTTAGGGTATAAGGTATATGGTTTCGGGTATTGGGTTTAAGGTTTATGGTTTATGGTTTACAGTTTATAACACTTTAGTAAATTGTTTTAATAAACACTTAAATAAATGTCACAAAATGCTTTATGAAATGTTATAAAAGGCTTAGAGTTTAGCATTTAGGGTTTATGTTTATTAGTTCAGGGTTTATAGCTTAGGGTTTAGTTTTTATGGTTTAGGGTTATAACACCTTAGTAGATTATTTTCACAAAAAGTTAAGTATAAGTCACAAAAATCTTTTTAGAATGCTATAAAATGATTAGGGTTTAGGTTTCAGTAAATTCTTATAATAAACACTTAAATAAAAGTGAAAAACATTTTTTAAAATGTTATCAATTGCTAAGGGTTTAGGGTTAAGAGTCTAAGGTTTATAAGAATTTAGTAAATCCTCTTAATAAACACTTAAATAAATGTTAGGAATTGTTTTAAGATGTTATAAAATTCATAGGGTTTATTGTTTAGGGTTTATGGTTTGGGGTTTTGTGTTTAGTGTTTAGGGTTTAGTGTTTATAACACTTTAGTAAATGATTTTAATAAACACTTAAATATAAGCTATAATATGTTTTCTAAAGTGTTAGAAAATTACTAGAGTTTAGCATTTAGGGTTTACGGTTTAGAGTTTAGGTTTAGGATTTAGGGTTTCAGGTTTGGAGTTTATGGTTTAGGGTTTAGGGCTTGTGGTCTACAGTTTAGGGTTGAGGGTTTCTAACACTTCAGTAGATTATTTTAATAAACTCTTAAATAAAAATTACGGAACACTTTTGAAAATGTTATAAAATGCTTAGGTTTAATGTTTGCAATTTGAGGTTTAAGGTTTAAGGTTTAGGTTTTAGGGTTTATGATTTAGGTTTTAGGTTTTGTAGTTTAGAAGTTCGGGTTTAGGGTTTATAAGGCATTAGTAAAGGATTCTAATAAAAACATAAATATAAGTTTCAAAATACTTTTTAAAATGTTATAAAATGATTAGGATATAGGGTTTACGGTTTACGGTTTAAGGTTTGGGGTTTAAGTTTAGGGTTTATTGTATAGGGTCTACAACATTTTGGTAAATTATTGTAATAAACACTTAAATAAAGGTTACAAAACATTTTTGAAAATGTTCTAAAATGATTAGGGTTTGTGATTTACAGTTTAGGGTTTGGGGTTTGGGGTTTGGGGTTTAGGGTTTAGGGTTTAGGGTTTAAAATGTTATGAAATGCTTAGGGTTTAGGTTTTCGGGTATAAGGTATATGGTTTAGGGTTTTCGGTTTAAGGTTTAGGGTTTAGTGTTTAGGGTCCAGGGGTTATAACAATTTAGTAAATTGTTTCAATAAATACTTAAATAAATGTTACAAAACGCTTTATGAAATGTTATAAAAGGCTTAGGGTTTAGCATTTAGGGTTTAGGCTTTTCAGTTTACGGTTTATAGTTTAGGGTTTAGGTTTTACGTTTAAGGTTTAATAACACCTTAGTAAATTACTTTGATAAAAACTTAAGTAAAAGTCACAAGACTCTTTTTAGAATGCTATAAAATGCTTATGGTTTAGGTTTTATGATATTTTAGTAAATTCTTATAATAAACACTTAAATAAAATTTAAAAAACAATTTTTAAAATGTTATAAATTTCTTAGGGTTTAGGGTTAAGAGTCTAAGGTTTATAAGACTTAAATAAAAGTTAGAAATTTCTTTAAGATGTTATAAAATGCTTAGGGTTTACGGTTTAGGTTTTGGTGTTTAGAGGTTAGGGGTTAGGGTTTATAACACTTTAGTAAATGATTTTAATAAACACATAAATATATGTTACACTATGTTTTTTAAAGTGTTATAAATTATTAGAGTTTAGCATTTAGGTTTTAGTGTTTAGGGTTTAGGGTTCAGGGTCTAGAGCTTATCATTTATGTTTTAGGGTTTCAGGTTTAGAGTTTAGGCTTTAGGATTTAGGGTTTGTGGTTTACAGTTTAGGTTTGAGGGTTTATAACAATTTAGTAAATTCTTTTAATAAAAACTTAAATAAAAATTACAAAATGAATTTTAAAATGTTATAAAATGCTTAGGGTTTAATGTTCTCGATTTGGAGTTTAGAGTTTAAGGTTTAGGGTTTAGGTATTATGATTTAGGGTATAGGGTTTGGGATTTAGAGGTTAGGGTTTAGGTTTTATAAGAAATTAGTAAAGGCTTTTAATAAACACTTAAATAAAAGTTTCAAAATACTTTTTAAAATGTTATAAAATGATTAGGGTTTATGGTTTACGGTTTAAGCTTTGGGGTTTTGGGTCTAGGTTCAGGGTTTAGTGTATAGGGTCTGTAACATTTTGGAAAATTCTTTTAATAAATATTTAAATAAAAGTTACAAAACAATTTTTAAAATCTTATAAAATGGTTAGGGTTTACGGATTACGGTTTAGGGTTTGGGGTTTGGGGTTTACCGTTTAGGGTTTAGGTTTCGGGGTTTAGGGTTTATGTTTTTGTGTTTAGGGTTTAGGGTTGTGTGTTTATGGTTTATTCTTTACAACACTTTAGTAAATTCCTTTAATAAACACTAAAATAAAAGTTACAAAATTATTCTTAAATTGTTATAAAATTCTTAGGGTTTATAGTTTACAGTTTAGGACATGGGCTTTAGGATTTAGAGTTTAGGTTTTGCGGTTAGGTTTAAGGATGTATGGTTTAAGGTCTATAAAAATTTAGCAAATTTTTTTAACAAACACTTAAATAAAAGTCACCAAATGCTTTTAAAAATATTATAAAATGCCTACGGTTTAGGGTTTAGTTAAAAAACACTTGTTAAAATGTTATAAAATCCTTAGAATTTAGGGTTTAGGATTTAAAATTCTATAAAATTCTCATGGTTTAGGCTTTAGGGTTTATAACACTTGAGTAAATTTTTATTATAAAGTCTTAAACAAAAGTAAGGAAACGTTTGTTAAGATGTTATAGAATACTTAGGGTTTAGAGTTTAGGCTTTAGGGTTTTGGTTTTTGGGTTTTAAATGTTATAAAATTCTCATGGTTTAGGATTTCGGGTTTCAGGTTTAGAGTTTACAGTTTAGGGTTTACAGTTTGTGGTTAACAATTTAGGGTTAAGGGTTTAGAACATTTTAGTAAATTATTTTAATAAACTCTTAAATAAAAATTACAAAACACTTTTTAAAATGTTATAAAATGCTTAGGGTTTAATGCTATTGATTTGGGGTTTAAGGTTTAAGGTTTAGGGTTTAGGGTTTATGATTTAGGTTTTAGGGTTTAGAGGTTAGGGTTTAGGGTTTATAGGAAATGAGTAAAGTATTTTAATAAACTCTTAAATAAAGGTTTTAAAATACTTTTTAAGATGTTATAAAATGATTAGGATTTAGGGTTTAAGGTTTATGGTTTAATGTTTGGGGTTTTAGGTTTAGGTTTAAGGTTTATTGTATAGTGTCTACAACATTTTGGTAAATTATTTTAATAAACACTTAAATAAAAGTTACAAAACATTTTTTAAAATATTATAAAATGGTTAGGGTTTACGGTTTACAGTTTAGGGTTTCGGGTTTGGGGTTTACGGTTTAGGGTTTAGGTTTTGGGGTTTAGTGTTTATGTTTTTGTATTTAGTGTTTAGGGTTTTTTGTTTATGGTTTGGGGTTTATAACACTTTAGTAAATTATTTTAATAAACACTTGAATAAAAGTTACAAAATTCTTCTTAAACTGTCATAAAATTCTTAGGGTTTATGGTTTAGGGTTTTGGGCTTGGTGTTTAAGGTTTAGGGTTTTTGTTTTGGGGTTAGGTTTTAGGGTGTATGGCTTAAGTTTTATGACAATTTAGTAAATTATTTTAATAAACACTTAAATAAAGGTTACAAAACGCTTTTAAAAATGTTATAAAATTCCTACAGTTTAGGGTTTAGTTTATAGGATTTAGGGTTTAGGGTTTATTATTTAGGGTTTAGTGTTTATGTTTTAGGGTTTAGCATTTAGGGCTTAGGGTTTGGGGTTTAGGGTTCAGGCTTTAGGTTTTAGAGTTTATTAAACTTTATTAAGAGCTTTTGATAAACACTTCAAAAAGGTTACAAAACACTTTTCATAATGTTATTAAATGATTAGGGTTTAGCGTTTAGGTTTTATAACACCTTAGTAATTCTTTTAATAAACACTTAAATAAAAGTTACAATGTTTTTTTTATATATCATAAAATGCTTAGGTTTCAGGGTTTAGGGTTTGGGGTTTGGGGTTTAGGTTTTAGTCTAGCGTGGCCTAGTCTAGATTATCCTAACCTTGCCTAATCTAACCTACCCCAATCTAGCCTAGCTCAATACAACCAAGCCTATCCTAACTTAATCTAGCCAAATTTAACATAGCCTAATCTATCCTAGCCTAGTCTAGCCTAATCTAGCTTAATCTAGCCTGATCTAGACTAGCATAATCTAGCTTATCCTAACCTAACTTAGCCTAGCCTAGCATAGCCTAATCTAACCTATTGTAGGCTAATCTAGCCTAGCCTAATCTACTCTAAGCTAGTCTACCCTACTCTAATCTAGCCTAGCCTAATCTCGGCTAATCTCATCTAGCCTAATCTAGACTAGGCTCACGTACCAAAGCCTATCGTAGCCTACCCTACCCTAGGCTACCTATCCTAACCCAGCCTAGCCTACCATACCCTACCCTAGCCTACCATACCCTAGGCTACCTAGCCTAGCCTAGCATAATGTAGCCTATCCTAGCCTACCTAGGCTACGCTAACATAACCTAGCCTAGCCTACACTATCCTAAGCTTATCCTAGCCTACCTAACCCAAGCCTATCCAACCTACCCTAGCCTAGCCTACCTTAGCCTAACCTAGCCTAGCCTAGCCTAACCTAGCCTAGTCTATCTTATGCTAGCCTAGCCTACGGTAGCATATCGTACTCTAGCCTACCCTCCCTAGCCTACCCTATCCTACCCTAGCCTAACCTATCCTAGCCTAGGTTATCCTAACCTACCTAAGCCTAGCCTAGCCTTTCCTATCCTATCCTACCAAAACTTCTCCTAGCTAGCCTAACCTACCCTACCATAGCCTAGCCTCGCCTAGCCTAACCTACCCTAATCTACCATGGTCTACCCTACCCTACCCTACCATGCTTAGCCTACCTAACCTACTTAGCCTACCCTAGCCCAACATAATCTAGTCGAGTGTACCCGAGCATAGCCTACCCTAACCTGCCCTAGCCTACCCTACCTAGCCTACCATAACCCAGCGTGTCCTAGCCTACCTAACCTACCTTTGCATAACCTACCCTAGCCTACCTAGCCTAACCTAGCTTAGCCTAGCCTAGCCTACCCTATCCTACCCTACCCTAGCCTACCTTATCCTACCCTAACCTAGCATAGCCTAATCTATCCTAGCCTAGCCTAGCGTATCCTAACCTACATAACCCTAGCCTAGCCTCACCTATCCAACCCTACCCAAGATTAGCCTAACTAGCCTACACTTCCCTACCGTATACTAATATAACCTATCCTACCCTACCTTGGCCTACCCTAGCCTACCATATCTTACACTAGCTTAGCCTACCCTATCCTACCTAACCTACTGTAGCCTATGCTAGCCTACCCTAGCTTACCTAGCCTAGCCTAGCCTACACTACCCTACCCTACCCTCCCATAACATAGCCTACCCTACCTTACCCTAGCATATCTTACCCTTACCAAGCCTCCCTAACCTACCCTAGCCTAACTTAGCCTAGCATAGCCTACCTTTACCTACCCTAGCCCAGCCTAGTGTACCTAGCCTAGCCTAGCCTAACTTAGCCTAGCCTAGCCTAACGTAACCTAACCTAACCTACCATACCCTAGCCTGGCCAACCCCACCTAGCCTAGCCAAGTCTACCTCACCTAGCCAAACCTATCCTACCCTACCTATCCTACCCTACCTAGCCTACCTAGCCTAGCCTAGCCTAACCTACCTAGCTTACCTAGGCTACCTTACCCTACCCTACCTTATCCTACCCTACCTAGACTACCCTAACCTAGCATAACCTAGCCTAGCCTAGCCTATCCTAAGCCTAGCTTATCCAAGCCTACCCTAGCCGACTCTATCCTACCTTAATCTAGCCTACCCTGGCATAACCTTAAGTAGCTTATCATAAACTAGCCTCACCTAACTTTATCCTAAACTAGATTATCTAGCCTAACCTAAGATAGCCTAGCCTATCGTATCATAGCCTAGCCTAGCCTAGCATAACTTAAATTAACCTAGCCTAGCATGGCCTAAAGTAGCTCAGCCTAGTTTGACATACACTAGCTTGAACTAAGCTTTCCTAGCTTAGTTTAAACTAGCTTGGACTAACCTAGCCTAGCCTAGCTTGGCCTAACCTAGCCTAGCCTAGCTTGGCCTAACCTAGCCTAGCCTAGCTTAAACTAAGCAAGCCTATCCTACTCTGGCCTAAAGTAGCCTAGTCTAAGCTAAACTAACTTGGCCTAGCCTAGCCTAAATAGTCTAGCCTTACCTAGCCTATCCCACCCCACTCTAGCCTAACCTACACTAAACTAGCCAAACCTAGACCCTAAATCTCAATGTATATTATAAATATACATCATGCATGAAAGTGAAAGAACTTCACATAAAAAAGTAGTAAACATAAGTAACGGATTTATTAAGAAAGTTACAAAATAGAAATTTATGTTTATTGAAAACATATTTACATAATATAAATTCTATAATAAAAATAATTTTTCAATATACAACTAAAACATATATAAAAATATGGTTCAGTTAAGTAATTAATTAATAAATTTATAAAAAAGAAAACACTTTAAAAAACAAAATCACTACTATAAAATTTATATATTATATTATTAAAAAATATAAAAATAAATCATATGAAATATATTAATGTTTAGGAAATTATAAAAAGACAATTTACTTTATTGAGAGCACACTTTTAAAAAAGACAATTTTATATCAATTAAGGAAAAATAAAATTCCTTATTTCTTATTTTAGTAAATAAAACTGTATAAAAAATTAAATAAATATTTATTGAAAAAATATGAATTATTGAAATATAAATTTTATAGGTTATTCAAAATATTTTCATAAAAAAGATACTATCATTTACATGTATCAAATTTTGGCTCACTTAAATTACTGAAAAAACATACATTGAAATAAATTGAAACATTGTGTATATATATGATTCGGAAAACAATGGAATTGGAGGTGAAAAAACGCTTATCGATTTTACTTCCAAAAAAGACTATGACTGTGAAAACAATGAAAGCAACCTCAAAAAGGAAATTCTATACGCACATAGGCATGCGACTTTCAACTTTAAATATTAGGTGTCCTCAAATGGAGATGTCAGCGATAAATACGAATACGAATACGACTAAACTCGTTGTTTATCAAATCATGATAGTGATTCATTCGAAATTCCAAGGGAGTGCTGAGCTTGCCGCCATCCTCAGCTTCTTGACGGAAATGTCGCCTAATTTCTTGGTTTATTTGATACTCTGTCTATCGTCCTTTGTTTTGGAAACAGAGCCCATGGGTCCCTCCAGAAGAGGTCCAGTAGTGTTATCGTCCAAGAACCGGAAGTCAATACCAGCTGGAGTTTCGTTGGCCTTGGACGGGGACCTAAAAGATGCCAATGACGCTGGCGATTCATTAGAAGCCTTGTGGACATTTTCAAGGCGCCCTTTACGCTCAGGACTAGCTGGATTTCGCGATGGGATAGATATGGCTGGCTTGCAATTTATATCTGAGCGTTTTCCTTAATGGAATTGGAGAGTTTCCTGCATATTCTCTGAAAGCAATTATGGTCGACAAGTTCGAAAGGAGGGCTATTCTCATCTTGGATACACGTGAGACGCTCTCTTTGGAACGAAGAGGCAATACAAGGCGGAGGGAATGGAGAAGAGAGCAACCCTATGCCGAAGGAATAGGAGTCGAAGGCCGACATGCCCACTGGAGCAGGGGTGGCGTGAAGCGGGGATGTATAAGTTACCGACATGCTTACTGAAGCGGGGTGGCCAAAGGAATATAAGCTACACATGTGCTTTCTTCAATACACCGAGGAATTAGGCGACATTGCCGTCAGAACGAAGAGGCAATACAAGGGGGAGGGAGTGGAGATGAGAGCTACCCTATGGCGACATGCCTACTGGACCTCTTTGGGAGGGACCCACGGGCTCCGTCGCCAAAAAAAATGACGATAAACCTACGCCACTGCATGCTATCCAAGTACGGATTATCAAATAAACCCAGAAATTCGGCGACATTGCCATCAAGAAGCCGAGGATGGCGTTGCTGGCACAAGCCAAGCTCAGCCAATCATGATACTGATTCATTCGAAATTGTATGAAAGAGAGCCAGTTAAATTACAAGTATATGCAGATCAGTAACTCGATAATACAGATGGTTCTAGATTTAAAGCAGATCCATAAATTTCGTAAGCTCTTTTGAATTCATTGAAATAGAGGCACATTAAACCTCCACAAATTAAAGAAATATTAATTAAATAAAAAAATAATATGCCCAGATTAATTCCTAAAGAGAGGCAGATGGGTTAAGCTCACAATAAAACTAATACAGAGTATTAATTTACACGATAGATGAATTAAATGACTAGAAAGCCATAGTAAATCCATTATCAATCCAAAAATAAATTAATTCAAACCAGCAGATAGATACATGGAGCTGAGGAAAACTAGTCGCATCCAGCGTAACCTGTTGAAAGAGAAGCTAGATCCATACATACCAGTAACTCGATTTCATTTTTTGAATCTGTAGCCACGAGCATTTCCCTACTTCTTCCATTCTGTAAATATTTGCAATGGAAAGGTTATAGACTAAAAGAAATCAAGGGCTTCTCAGAAAATCAAAGGGAAAAAAGACAAGTAATCATTAACCATTGAACTTTTCCGCCGGAAGATCTGGTTACCTTTGATCTTCTCCACCAGAAGCCGAGGCTACCTACAGTAATATGGCCAACAAAACATAGATGGAGGAAGAGGTTAAACTTGCTAAACTATTTCCAAAGAAATCAAGGGTTTTTCAGAAAATGAAAGGGAAAAAAGAGAAGTGATCATCAATCATTGAACTTCTCCACTGGATGATTTGATTGCCTTTACCCTTTGCCTTCGATCATGAAGAGATTAAAATTGCTGAACTATTTCCGAAGAAATTAAGGGCTTCTCAGAAAATCAAAGGGAAATAAGAGAAGTGCTCATTAACCATTGAACTTCTCCACCGGAAGGGATTGATCTGGTTGCCTACGATCTGCTCCACTGGAAGTCGAGGAAGAGTTAACGTTATAAATAATGTAAAGAAGAGATATAAGAGTTGATATATATATTCTTCCGCGTCCTTTCAACGAATATAGGATTAAATTACTCGCATCTAAAACCAGATAGCAACCACTAACTTCTTGCATGCTTTTCTGCCAACTGGATAGTATTGCAACGGTTCGCTTTATCCATTATTTTTTTACCAGTCAGTTAAATGTTATATTGCTTTTCTAAATGTGTCAATTTGTCAGTTATAGATCTTCACGTTTTTCTAAATTTGTTTTGAATTTAATGAGTTTTATTCTCTTTCTCAATTTGTTTTCAATTTAAAGATCTTTTAATCTTTGTTTTAAAAAAGAAACATGATTTATCACTAATTTTTTATGATATTTTAATCTTTGGTTTAAAAAAAAACATACAATTTATCACTAATTTATGTTACTAATTTATTCATATTTGTTTTTAAATTTAATTATATTATTTTATATTATTTTGTTTTATTTATACAAATAAGTTACAAATAACTAATTTTATTTGTATGTATTTAATTATTTTTATTGATTTTTTTTAGAACAAATATGATGTAATATCTATTAACTCTGAATTTCTTTAATTATTTTTAAATTTAATTGTATTTTCTCATTTTATTTAGTGTTTATTTTTTTCAATATTTAGTACAATACTATATCTTACAAATTTTATTATATATTATTATTTATTTATTTATTAAAAATGAATTTATATACAATTATATATATGTTTATATTTTGCTCAAAATCATATAGTATTAAGTACATCTACATGTAACATGCAAAATTTAGTAAGTATATAGTCAACTCCTAATAGTGTTTGAGTGTACATTTTTGTTTTATTTTTTTAACTTGTAAAGTTTTAAAATTGTGAGATATATTTAACATCATGAAAATGCAAATATATATATATTCAAACCAAATAACTTGTGAATCAAAACCATGTGATAAATCATTTCCATAAAGCCTTGGTTCTATAAAATGCAAAAAAAATAGCTTAGAAAACAACCTTTTTCGAGATAGTTGGACAAATCCCTTAGTAAAAACTTGGGACTCTAAAAATGAAGGCCAATTGGATATTTAGTCATTATATAGGGAGAGAAAGCCTTGTTTCTATGGATTTCCTTTTCAATAGTAAGGGTTATCACTATAAATCATTATTTTAGTAATTTTTTGGCATTATATGGAAGAAAGATTTTAGTAATAGAAGTGTTACTAAATCCATTATCATAAACAAAAGTACTAGTATGTGATATCTTGTTTTCAAATAATGGTTCAAAGTATTACGATAAACCTATTTTCTTTTTTCTTTGTAGAACCTCACTACAATATGAGAATCTTGGTATTGGTAAGTTGCATAGATTTTAGTTCTTTAATAAATAAACAACAATTGTTTTCTACCAATTCACATGTTTCATTTTGTGATATTAAAATAGAAATGATCAAAAGGATAATTCCCTTTCTTTTTTGTGTGTTGCATTATGTGCTATAAATAATCATGAGTGTTTCATAAAATATCATGGAGATGCTCTCATTTTTTGTGGAGAATATGATTTAAGGTGTATTTTTTATAAGATTAAATTGACCGCACGTTTTCAAAAAAGAAGGCGTATTTTGTAAGTGTTCAATTTAGTTTTCAGTTTTGCAAGACCAAAGATAATGGTAAGGGGTTCCTTAATATGAAAATTTATATACTAATCGTGATTATGGACATGTGTGATATAAATTGAAGATAGAGTAACCTAAATCTAAAAGAGAGCATCCATGTGAATTTATGACATGATTGGAATTTGTTCTATATAATTCAAAAATAGTTTTAGGAAGCATTACTCATATTTAGTGTGAGAGATATTCATAGACCTTGAAAGTATCCTTGCGGAAAAGTTGTCTAACTTTTATTATATGGCATTGTTATATTTTAACCTATTTTCATTTAACCCACACATTTTCCTAAATATTATAATGCTCAAATTCACCAATTCCTTATTGTTCATAAACTTACTCATGTCAAATAACTTCATCTTAGCGATAATTAGTATTTTTAATATTTCAGTACAACCATGTTATTAATGTTAAAAAGGATTATGTTTTGATACAAACAAAAGATCTAGGAAATTGGAGAATGACCATGTTTAGCTTTCAAGTTTTTCTTTAAGTATTATTTCTTCAAGACGAATCTATATATAATTCTATACATTGAATCTTATCCAAATTTTCATTGGTCTACATTGCTTCAATACAAGTATTCTTCATTAGTCGCATATTTTCATACTTGGATCTCACATTATCTTTTCTAATAGCACGACTCAAGATTATATGATCCTATGAAAACATATATTTTATCAAGTTGTGAATAATACGTGAATCATTTGCACTCTATTTTACATTATTGGTGAGTTACAAAATGTTGGACATGTATATTTGATTTACATCATTTAGTCTATACATACCCAATTTAAGTTAAGGGTCGAACTATCTTTGGGACTTTCAAATGTGCATTATTTGTTCAACTCCTTTTACACTTCATTTCAGGAGTTTAGGGTCATTATGGGTTTCTTTTTGTTATTCTAGATGTCTCATTATTAATGGTATGACATCCATGGTAGGAAAGAATTAAAGTAAGTCTATCCACATATAACAACTTTTTTCTATTGATACTGAAATAGGTTTCATGAGGTATTCATACAAGGCATACCCATATTTTTCATTTTCCCCTTTCTTTCAAATATTTGAGAATCTCAACATAATTTTTCTTGATAATGTGATCATGGAGAAGGGATGAAGAACCTCTAACTCTATTTTCTAAATATTTTTTACTTCATATAAATTTATATAAGGATTTTAATATACATATCTTGAACTATTTCATAAGTTCATTTGTAAACTTTACGTACTTACACAATTCCTTAATCATATTTTGAATTCAGTGAATATATATGGTCTAAAAAATTGTGGATCTGACCATTTGTAAATGTGCATTGATGTAGGTTGTTTGAATCCACTGACCTTTCCTTAACTACATCTTTTAAGACTTGTATATCATACCATCAATTGTAATAGTGTGGTTTCTTCTTGCACGATCCTATAAAACATTATGTTTGACCAACCCATGAAATATAATTGAAAATCATGCAATGTATTCCACTTACTAATTCTATTTCACTTTCGTTATGAGTTGCTAATGTTTTGACATAGATATTTGATGTATCTATTTGAATAAATATATAATTACATTATGCTAAAGATTCAATATTAGATTTATTTGCATTTACGCTAAATCAAGGTAAATGAGCTACATAATAAGTTGTATGGCTTGTTTTCTTCTGCTAGTCAATATGTCATGATATAATTTTCTGCTTATTTCTAAAACAAGTCTAATTGTGTCAAACAACTTCAAGTATTCTCTTGTCTAGTATTGGCAATAGATTTCGGGCTTTTAAGTTTGTACATCACAATTTTGTATTACTTCCTTTGCAATGTTGACTCATTTACAAAGTGTCATGTCCATTTTTTATTTATATCAATTCAATTGGTAATCAAATGAAAATAAATCGCTCTCCATTGCTTACTTTTATATTGTTTCATGGATGATTTAAATTTTTTATTACATTATTATTTTCTCTGTAATGTTGGTGATCAATTCTATGGTTGATGCATTCATAGTGACCAAAGCACATTCATTATAAAGTCGCACAACATGGTGTTGATTTTAATATGGGGTCCCATAATGATATACATTGAGGAAAAAATATAATATAAATAATAGTTACAAGAGAGTGTTTGGAAAATCCTCACTCAAATATTTTTAGCATGCATTTTTTGATACCAATGAATATTATGATAAAGGTGAAAGCTTAGTGATAAAGTTGAACTATAACAAAACTAATTTCCATAATTGCTTCAAACCCTCTCGATGATGATACATGCTCATATATTATAATAAGCTATTTACCTTTAACATATTATTACTTTCCTAAATGTAGAAATGCCCAAATAATTTTTGGTATGGCATGCCATTTATTTTCAAAACAAGGTATGCTCATTCATATATGGATTTTCTCTTTAAGGAAATGATGATTTAGACTATCTACTCAATAAGGAAATAATCTAACATTAGTCTAACATTTAGAGCATATAAATAGTTGGTAACAATTTCAATGTATGAGCAATTATATATGCATCCCTATATTTCAATTTTTTCTTCTTATTCAAAAATTAAATCTATGGTTTAATGTGGAATAATATACTAGTTACAGTCCTATATAAAAAGCTAAACCATACTAATTTCACTACTAGACAATTGTTATTATCTAAATGATAATTAGATAGAATTGAAATTTATTCACTTAAGATTTTTGACAGTCTAAAAACATCACTAAAATGTATTAAAATATCAATTAATATAAATTAATGTACTAATTTAACTACCTCTATTACTATAAATTATCATTAATATAATTTTAAACATTACAATTATTATTCTAAAATAGTTGATATACAATAATAATTATTATTAAAATTAATTCTTCGTGGCTAATATATCATCTTCCTAAGACGCAATGAAAAAGAAAACAAGATAATGATTGAAAACCCAGAGGGATACGACACCTTATAGACGAATAACGGGTCATTCCACGTGGTGGAGTTTTCCCTGAAAATTGTTAGCATTAGCATGTAGTTAAGACCATCCTTGAGTAATATAAAGTTGAACCTTTCGACTTCACAGTGATAAGGCTCTATACATATAATACACAATTGTTGTAAAATATTGAGAACAATATTATTTGTTGCAGCTTAATGAATATTAGGAAAAAAATACAATAGTAATAAACTATAAAGTAAATTAGATAATTGATTAATGATATACTTTATATTAAGATTAGTTAGTTTTATGTTTGTATTATATGGCTAAACATTTCAAATGTTACTTAATTTTAACACATTGAATACTTCCCTCCAAAATGTGAAGCTTTCAGCTCAAGTTAGATCTTGCATGTAGCTCTGAACATTATTCTCTGAAAATCATAATTTTGAATACTAAATTTTTAATGGAAATTTGAAAGTAATATTTTTAGTGGTCATGTAATGAAAATTTGGAAACAATAATTACACCTAGGGAATATCTATGAAAGGTTGGACATGAAATAGTAGCTACACCTGAGGTATCTCTGTGAAGGCTTAGGAATTAATTACATCGAACATATTTTTCTATGAGTTTGGGTTTGGAAGATATTGTTCATCCTAGCCAATAGTAGAGTATCATATTCGCCCGCCTTCGTCCGGAAAAAAATATAATATAAATAATAGTAACACAAGACAATATAATAATAGAAAAATATCGCTCCTCAATTTTTTGCATACATTTTTTGCTACCAATCGATATTCCAATAAAGGAGACACCTTAGTGAAAAGTAAAACTAAAATCATAATAATTTACATGTCGTGTCTCAATTGTTCCTAAAATATTATTTCCATACTATGTTCCAAGCTTTTTGGGGATGGTGGATGCTCATATATCATAATAAATTACTTAAGTTTCACATACTATTATTTTTCTAAACGTAGTAATGGTCCAATATTATTTGGTTTGGAAAGGAATCTATTTTCAAAACAAGGTATGCTCATATATATTTGAGTTTATTTTAAAGAAAATGATTAGTTGGATTATCTACTGATTAAGTAAATACCCGAACATCTAAAGCAATATTTTTTAGAGGTTTATGTGTTTTTCATAGCTCCATGCCACATACTTTTAAGATTAATGATTGCATCGCCTATTTAATTATACTTATGCTCTACAAATTTTTGTGAAACTGGGAATATATTCTCAATTATATATGCATCCTTATATTTCATTTTGTTCTTCTATTCAAAACAGTAAACCTATGGTTTAAGTTGGAATAATATACTTATTACACTCACATCTAGAAACCTAAACCATATTGTTGTCACTCTCATGAAAATGATATTATATAAATAATAATTAGATAAAGTGAAAATTTATTTGCTCAAGATTTATGA
>APFE031005413.1:1511-21402 GCA_000404065.3 Pinus taeda | reverse complement strand
CAAGTGACAGCTTCTGCCCAATACTCATGAGGCAAGTGCTTTTCCTTCAGCATACTTCTAACCATGTCAAGAATGGTCCTATTCTTTCTTTCAGCAACACCGTTTTGTTGAGGTGTATACCTTGCGGTAAACTGTTTTTGTATTCCATTCTCTCTGCAAAAACACAGAAAGTCTTGGGAGATGTATTCTCCTCCTCTATCTGTTCTGAGCACTTTGATGTAGTTAATGCCCACACTACTTCTCAACAAGAGTTTTGAAGTGGCGGAATTTCTCAAACACTTCACTCTTCTGTTTTAGCATATACACCCATGTCTTTCTGGTGTAATCATCAATGAAAGTTAAAACATACCTATTTCCACCAAGTGATGGTACTTGCATCGGTCCACACACATCAGAGTGGACAATTTCCAAGGGTGCTTTTGCCCTTATACTCTTTCCTGCTGGAAAGCTTTCTTTGTGTTGCTTGCCCAAGATGCAGCCTTCACAAAGGCTGTCTAGCTTTTCAATCAACGGCAATCCTTTTACCATTCTCTTTCTGTGCAACAAATTTAGGCCTCCGAAATTGAGATGTCCAAATCTCAAATGCCACAACCAATTCTCATCTTTCACTTGTTCGTGAAAGACTTCTTGTGTTATAGCTGCAATAGTTCTTCCTTCCTTCAAATCTGCCCTAAGTTTGAGAGGAAACATTCTATTGCTGGTCATCTGCACCTGTGCAATGATCTTCTTACTTGGAGGTATGTCTCTGATTGTACATATATCATCTTTGAAGAACACATTGTAACCTTTGTTAATGAGTTATCCAATGCTCAAAAGATTACATTTCAGACCAGGTACATAGTATACCTCTGGCACAATCATCTGTTCTCCATTTCTTGCTCGGATACTGACTCTACCCTTACCCTTGACAGATATCTTACTATCAATTCCTATTGTTACCTCAGATTTCACATTTTCATCCAGATTGGCAAACATTGCAATATTTCCACTCATGTGATTACTACAATTTGAGTCTAAGAACTAAAATCTTCTTGTTTGTCTTGTGCAGTGTTACATGTTAACAACACAATCTTTGGATTCTTATCTTCTTCATTTGCAAAATTAGCATTCTGCCTACTATTCATGTCATTTTGTTTTTTCCTACATTCATTGGCATAGTGCTCATATTTCTTACAATAACGACATTGGACTTGAGATTTGTCATACCTTTGTCCATGAGCTTGCTGTTTGCTTGAACCTTCATCTTGGTTCTGATTGCAACTCCTTCCGCTTGTGCTTGCAGGATTATTTCTGCCTTTGTTTTGGCTTCTTCCACGACCTCTGTTATTTGCTTTGCCTCGACCTTTTCCTTGGCCAAAAGACATCTAAGTCTTGAATGCTTGCTCAAAAGAGGAATCTGTTCCTCTACTTAGTCTATGTTCATGAAACATAAGAGAAGCACTCAGTTCATCTACTATGAACTGTGAGAGATCCTTTATTTCTTCTATTGCTACCACAATAGATTCAAACCTTGAGGGTAAACTTCTCAAGATCTTCTCTACAATCCTTCTTTCTTCAAGAATCTCACCATGAGATATTATCTGGGTTATCAACCCAATAACCTGAGTGAAGAATGAATCTATTGTATCATATTCCTTCATGCCGAGTGTTTCAAAGTCTCTCCTCAACATCTGCAACTTTGCAGTCTTCACCTTCTCCATGCCTTGATAGGCAGTTTTGAGAATATCCCATGCCTCCTTGGATTTTGTTGCTGCTGCAATCCGTGGAAAAACACTTTCATGTACTGATTGGAAGACAAAAAAGAGGGCTTTGGCATCCTTCTTCCTATCGCTCTTCAACTGGTCTCTTTCTGCTACTGTCAAAGCAGCCAATGCTGTTGAATCTGCAGATTCAGCATAGCCAGTTTCAACCAGCTCCCATATTCCCTGAGAAGCATTGTTATGGACTAATAACTGTGATTTTTCCCATTAAACTGTGGCAGTTGGGAATTTGTCAAACCAGTTCCAGCATCTGCCATTTTAACCTGTATAAGTAAAGAAGAGATACTGACTGTATAATTAAAACAAGCAAAAAACTTTCTCTGCTGGAGAAAATCTACTCAATAAGCTTCTTACAGCTCCTACAGTCAAAAAACAAACTCTGTTTTTGACTCACTGAGTGCTTAGACTAGCTCTGATACCATGATGGAAATTTCTGATAATTTCGAACAAAACAGAGGAAGCAAAGTTCCTCAACTCAACACAAAGAAATGAGAGAAATCTGGACAAAGAAGATATGGAGAAAAGCTTTGTTTTTATTAACCATAAAAATGACAATAAAAATTACAAACTTCTTCAGAACTACAGTTCTGGAATAACTAAAAACTCCATACTCTGTTTTTACAAACTCTGTCTTTTTTAACACAAATTCGTGTTTCAACATCTAGTAGACATTTGCTGAAACAACACACAGTCTGTTGCTGAAACACATAGACAGTTGCTGAAACAGCGTGTAGAATGCATTGCTGCTCCAAAACACAGCAACTCTGTTTTCTTGTTGTTTTCTCTGCTCTGCCTTCTTCTCTGCCTTCTTCTCTGTCTTTTTCTATTTCTCAAACTCTCTAACATTCTTCTAACATAAAAAAAAAGAACTGTTGTTCATTACATTTATATGTTAAAAACATATTTGAATTTAAACAATAAGATAATAAAAATATCTTCTAAAGCTTATCTGCGTATTGAATGCAGCAAGCGGTGATGCCTTTTGAAGAAATGAAGTCGATTGTTACAGGGGAATTTAATTCTGAAAATTTAATGCACATTAATTTGCAAAATATCAAGCACAACTTTGAGGCATCAAACAGTCTGGAATATCTATAGCAAATCAGATTTTTGTCCAGCTGTTTATGTTGCAGTTGGAATTAAATTCCAACAAGAAAGACTAAAGCACAACCATTGTGATTCACTGCCATGTCCATGCAAAACATCAGGTTCCTCAATTCGTGCTCAACGTCCACTATTTTAAATGGAGACCATTTCTCTCCTTCTACTTCATCTATACTAAATTTCCCATAAAGACATGTGACCCGTACAAACTAAGGGTATGCGCCCTTTGCAACCAGTAACACATGTGCCAGTAAGTGTTCGTGAGACGATGTCAACTGTTATGTTCTGTGGCCCCTTGATTACATTCCATTGTTTATGTTGCTCATCGAATGCAACTATGCTAAAAAAATCCCCGTCGTCAGGTAATTCATTTAACCAATAATATCTCTCATTCGAATGTATGCCTTCCCCTTGAGGTCAAACTAGATTGCCCATAGTTGTTTCTAATTGAGTCCACATATTAGTTTTGGAATCATACATCTCTACCACCATAAAATTTTGTGAAGTAGAGTCCCTTTCTGGTAAAGGTCCTTCCCCAAAGGCGTTCCACATGTCAAACTCCTTGACATCTTCTGTAGAATTCCTTCCCATGATAAGCGTACAATGTGTCGTGCTTGTATCAAAAGTTAGACTAATGAAATACCACGGTGTAACTTCAAAACGTTCTGGAAGTTCTATCCAGGTTTGGATGACAGGATTTCATATGTAAATTTGATCTTTTCCACTCCAACAACAGAGTATGTTCTTGCAACCTGCCACCACAACAACAGGGCTCGGAAGAAAATCCAAAGACAGGCTTCGAAATTTGTAGCCAGTTTCTATAACAATCCATAGGTTTTTGACGTACAGTGGCTGGGATGAATCAAGGGATGTTGACTGTTTCCTTCCCTGAACAATCAGAAATGCCTGACTAGAGGAAACTACTGAGGTGGCTGCTAAGTCTCTGAACTCCGTGGATTGAAACATTTCCTTCCAAGACTTGCAAACTGCGCAAAACCTCACAATGCTTTCCATAGGCAGTCTTGCCAAAATCACCATTAACAGGTCTTGTGTTACCCTCTTCCATATCTCCTCTTTCATTTCCATCTTGCTATTCCCTTAGATATTGCTGGCACTCAGGTCAGTACTGTGAGTGAGGTATGGTCAGAAACTGATTTGCTTGGCCACTGGGCTTACAGTGTCCTCCGGGGAGGGTGGACTTGATATTCCTTTCGGTCCCCTTGTTCTGATGGTGTTTTTACTTGAGTCTCCCTGATTTGGTCTCTGGACTTTTGAGGGAGTTTTTTCTCTTTCCGGTTTCTTTTGGTTCTACTATCTTCATTGCAACTTTGGTCAAGCTCTCTCGAGTGGCGCTTTCCTTTTTCAGACGGTACATTTTAGGTTGGTGCTCTAGCTATATTTTCCTCTCTTTCTTTGCCTGTATTACCAAATGTTTATTGCATAAGGTATTTTGGATTGTGTTGAGTTCACTCTCAGGGATGCATATCTATTTTGGTTCTCAACTGTCGATATGGTTCATAGAACATATTTCTGGCTGTTGAATTCGGAATTGGTTCATATAATTCTGATATTTATAGTAGCTATCCTTGTTCTCTATCGTATATTTATTGCACATTTCTCCTTAGTGAAATATTGTCCACATGCATTTTGGCTCTGAGATTTTGTCTGGTTGCTGTTTGGCTCCATGTGATGGGGTTTCTTTCCATCTAAATTTGCTTTCTACATATTAGAACTGGCATTATTGCACCAATATTTTCTTTATATCTCGGTCATGCAATTATTTTGGTTTTCGTCTGGGTTATTTCTGGCTTTCTTGTAAAGGTTGCTACTATTTGTGTTACGGTGAGGGGCATTAGGTCTTGTGTCTCTGTGTTTCTGAACCAGTGCTGGTACTCGTTTCGGCTCTGGTGGACGTTGCCACCTGTTGTAATTCATTTGGGCAAAGCCTATTTCCACGACTATTGATCCATTAATACCCTTATAGCACCGATCTGTCATTCCACTGTAGCCGATATCATTAAGGCATTATAGTAACGATCCGTCATTCCACCGTAGTCGTCGTTGCCATACCTCTCAGCTCCCATCATGCATGCATGCTACTCCCACAAATATCCGGCGACCCACCTAAACGATGTTTCTGTGCCTCTATGCTTGCCCGCCTCCACTGCAGCTACCTCTACGAGGTATTAATTGCATTTGATGAGGGTGATGAGGGTATTGTGTCTCGTTGTTAGATTTGAATGCAGGACATTGCATCTATAGGATATTTGAATACGACATAAATTTTTGGATATTTGTAATTTTATTTGTTCTTATATTTGAATACGACATAAATTTTCGAATATTAAAAATGGTTGCGGATAGTTTTGGCTAAATTCCCAACATAACACGGGCGAACAAAAGTTACAGAGGGTAGATGGGATCACGCCCTGTATGAAAAAATCGAGGGTAGCAAATTATTTCAGTGTTGCCTGCCAGTTTTGTTTGAAACAGGTATATTGCCTCTTTATATTTATGTATATTGGATGGTTTTTTCTGTACAAATTTCCATAATAGTGACTCCCAGAGACCCTTTTATTTGAAAATTCTATATTTTACTTTGAAAATTCTATATTTTACACTTGTTTTCAGGGTGTTCCAGCTTTCTTGTGTGCAAACTCTAAGCAAATTATTGCAGCGTTGCCTGCCTGTTTTGTTTGAAATAGGTATATTGCCTATTTCCATTTATGTATATTGGATGGTTTTTTCTGCACAAATTTCCATAATAGTGATTCCCAAAGACCCTTTTCTTTGAAAATTTTCTATTTTGCACTTGTTTTCATGGCGTTCCGGCTTTCTTGTGTGAAAACTCTAAGCAAATTATTGTAGCGTTGCCTACCCGTTTTTTTCGAAACAAGTACATTGTCTATTTATATTTATGTATATTGGATGGTTTTTTCTGCACAAATTTCCATAATAGTGACTCCTAGAACCTTTTTCTTTGAAAATTTTCTATTTTGCACTTGTTTTCATGGTGTTTAGGCTTTCTTGTGTGTAAACTCTAATTTCTAGTGCCTTTCATTATTAAAATAATAAAGAGCAACACGCTTGAAACGTGCAACTTTCAGTGAAGCCTCTTTCGCACTGTCATTGAATGTTGTCGTTTTTTAAGTGTTTTGATCTGTTCTTTTTTTTACATTATACGATAGTTTTGTGTGCTTGATCTTTCCAGAGATAAACCCTCAACATGGTTTAGTCTTGTTGAAGCTGGTAATCTTTCCCTTGTCTTGTAACTTCGAAACCAGAGGAAGTACCACTAATGGTACCGTTTTTCTTACTCATGTCGGAGGAAGATTCTGAGGAAACTTTTTAGGGTTTTCCTAAAATTCTAGTGTATTTTTTAGGGGTTTTTTTGGTATTTTCTTTTCAAATTTCCTAAAAGTTCGATTTGTGAAGTTTACATAATTTAGTTTGTTCTAGTTTTCTAAAGTATTGAAATGATCAGTTCAATTTTTGATAGTATCAAGATATGGGGTGACACAGTGGAGATTGGGTTGGTACAATGAATATGTTGAACATGTAGTTTTGTCACTTAAAAAAAAAAAAAATGTTTTGTTAAATTCTGACAAAAAAAATTAAAATGTAAAATGATTGGACAAGAAAAATCATATTTTGAGTGTCTTTTATATTAGCAAATATGTTCCAATATTTATATTTGTAACCCTTAACTTATTTGTTACAAATTTTTGGAAATTTTCCATCCTTATTTTCCAATCTAATTTGCTCATAATAAAATACAAATTTTAAAGGTTTTCTCCCTTTATTTCCAATCTAAGTTGATCATAATAAAATAAGAATTTGTTTATAACCTATAAACTCTCCACATCCTAATCCTCAAAAAAAATTTCAAGATAATATAACTTAAAAAAATTTACTAGATTTCTACCAAAAACTCTGAAACAGTTAGTTAGTACCTATCTCTAATGGTTGTGTTTTATCCAAAAGTCTTTTACTGGTAATATGTCACTAACATATCCCTGCTCTGATTCATCAGATCTATGAAGTTTTTATTTCGTTTGTAAATGCGCCGGAAACAGAGTTTGAAGAATTATATAATGATTAGAAAAGGTTTAATGAAAAATTGAATCTTATTTTCAGTTTCTTTTACATTAGCATATATGTTATAATATTTATATTGGTAATCCTTAGCTTATTTGTTAGCTATTTTGAAAGGTTTCCTTTTTTATTTACTTACCTAATTTTGTATTGGCAAATATTTTTACATGTAAGCCTTAGCTTACTTGTTACCTATTTTGGAAAATTTTCTTTTTATTTTCTTATCTAATTTTCCCTAGCGGAACCAGAAAACACCTAGAGGATAAAGAGTAGAGCAATATGGATAAATGAAGGGGATCACAACATTAAGTTTTTTCATCCTTATGCAAATCATAGGTGTAACACAAATTCTATTTGGGAAATTCAAAATGAGGATGGTGCTCGAATTTTGTCTCAAGAGGGCATCTGTGAAGCCGTTGTTTCACATTTTCAAAAATCATATAAACAAAAGGAAGAGGTTGAAGAGAACGACATGCCATGGGCTATTGCTATGTATTCGAAAATGTTTGATGAGGAGGCAAATATATGTTTCTTTGAGTTTACAACAGATGAAACACTAAAAGTTCTTAAAGCATTTAAGAAATACAGGAGCCCGGGTCCATACGGTTGGACAATTGAGATATTCACGCACTTCTTTGAGATTTTTAAATCTAATCTCCTAAATATGGTGGAGGATTCGCGATGTACTGGTCATATTCATCCTCATATTAATTCCACATATATTGCCCTTATACCCAAAAGAAAGCCTGCGTAGACTTTCATTGACTATCGCCCAATTTCATTATGTAAACTTATTTACAAGATCATTTCAAAAACAATTGCGGGGTGGATGCGCAGTATTTTATCAAAGTATATCTCTTCTGAGAAATATGGGTTCTTGCAGGATCAAAAAATTCACGATGTTGTTGGTATCGCACAGGAATGTATGCATTCCATTCATACTTCACATCAAAATGCCACCATTATGAAGGTGGATCTGATGAAGGCTTATGACTGCAACCCAGGTGCGTAAAATGGATCATGGCATGTGTTCACAATATAAATTATGATGTAATCATCAATGGGTATCCCACCCGTTTTTCCGAGCTAGGCGTGACTGAAGCAAGGCTGCTCATTGTCACCATTATTGTTTATTCTAGCTATGGATGGACTAAGTCTACGGATTAAGCATGCGGTTGAGGATGGATTATTTTTGGCTCTAGATACTAGGCACAATATCAAAATATCACATGGTTTTTTTGTTGACGACGTGCTAATCATGGGCATGATTCATCGTATTTCATGGATGCATCTTTTTTATATTTTCAAAAGATTTGAAAATGCTTCTGGCTTAATCATGAATATACATAAATCTATGTTATATTTTGACATGGGAGATATGGAAGATATCAACTATATTAAGAATATGTTTGGGGTTGAGGCGACTCAAATTATGAATGGTATACAATATCTCGGCTACCATGTAAAACCAAATTGTTATAGAAATAGTGACTAGCAATGGTTGGTTGATAAGTTCCACAAGAGAATTTCTTGCTGGGAATTTCGTTGTTTATCCATGGGTGGTCGTGTGATTCTGACAAAGGTTGTGCTAACTCAATTGGGCATTTACTAGGCTCACTTATATCATAATCCAATGGCTACTATAAACAACATAAACATAATTATAGCAAACTTTATTTGGGCTAGTTTCAACCGAAAGCACAAATATCATCTTAATAAATTTAGCCATATTCCCTGATTTAAGATGAGAGGGGGATGGGGTATCATGAACCTTAAACTATTTGGCAAACCATTATTGGCGAAATCTCTTTGGCGGGCTGTCTTCGGATTTGGTGTATGGAGTAGGGTGATTCACCAAAATTATATGAAGAATAAAAGTTTCATTTGTTGGTTTCATAAAAATTCCATTGGCATTTCAGGTGGCTCAGCTATATGGAGAAGCTTCAAAAAGTGGGAAATTTTTTCCTTGATCATCTCAAGTGGAACATGGGATCTAGACATTCCATGATTATTGGCCTTGATCAGATTTATGGAGCAAATGGGGGATGCCAATTCTCTGAACCATTGCGCCTAGTACTTTTTATAAAGGACTATTTGTTCTGGAATCAATTGATTCGAACACAGAGTGATCGCTTTCCTATATGGAACTCTCCATTACAGTTGGGGCTGACAGGCCAAATGGCGGATGATTGGTTGTTCATTATTGCTGGTTTAAAAGCTATTGGGATTTTTAGGGAGGTCCATCATGACAGGGTTATTTGGTCCAGGGAAATGAAATCTGCAAACCTTGTGGTTGCAGACATATATGATAAACTGTGTGAGGTAGAAGGTAGATATGTGGCGGATCCGATGCTATATGATTTATGAAAATGTCATGTCCCATGTAAAATCCTTTGCTTTACATGGCTTGTTTTCCATAACAAGAATCTAACATGAGAGAATCTGCAAAAACGTCAATGGCATGGTCCTAGCATTTGTGTTATTTGCAAGGAGGAGGAAAACAATGTACATCTATTTTTGACATGTCAACATGTTTCTAAGGTATGGTTTAAACTTGTTGCTTATTATTATTTTCCTCACCTTCAATTTCAAAATGTTGCAGATTGTTTGAGATGGTGGCTGAAGCAAAAATTGGCATGGAGGAACATTCCTCTCTTTGTATCCTGTGTTAGGTAAACTTGACTCAGAACAGAGTCAAAGTTGACCAAGTTAAACAGTGATGGTTTTGGGGCACATGGTATTGTGCACCCATAGTATTCTGCCCGTGGTATTATATGTAATGGAGCTGATAAAAGGCTGGAAGGACTTCATTGTAATGCAAGACCTGGAGTTGAGCAGTGAAGGCTCACTTGGTCAGATTGGCCAGGGTTTTGGCTAATGCTAATGAGATCTTATTAGGTTGGGTTTTTCCCTAGATTTGGGGTTTTCCCGGATAAACATTTGTGTTTATGGTTGTTGCTGATTATTTTTATATTTATTCCTCTCTGTAATTATTTATGTTATGTAGTAAATTTTTTAACAACTAGTATCAGAGCCAAGTTTTGGCTTCAAAGGGATTCTTTGATGCTAGGGGTTTATAGTGCATGATGAAATCAATGCAGCCTTTTTACATTCTAGGTCTGGAAAATGATGGTGGAATAATCGTACGCGGAAGAACCTCGAGGAGAATGTGTGGAAGATAGTGTCGTAATTGCCAGGGATCGCAGTGCATTTGCGATATTTACCGGTTTGGAACATGCTGACGAATTGTTCGGGTATCATGTAACTATTTAAAGAAGGTTAACAGAAGAAAATTATTCATGCAGCTTCGAAAATTGTTCGTTTTCTGCTACGTGAGACCATCGGTGCTGGAATCTACGAGGTTCTCATCGGGCTCGCAGTTGGAGCGGTTTGATAGAAGTTTTTGAGCAAATCAAATTGAGAGAGGACGGATCAGAATCGCAAAAGCAATAAACAAAAAAAAAAAAATTAATAAAGTCAAAATTATTGCATGTAAATGGGCATACTACTGTAAGACCTGGTAAGGCATGTGTACCCCTCAGTGATCACCAGTAAAGTCTAGGTTAGACCTAGGTGATAGGGGGGATGTCGGGTTAACAATACCCCAGGTAAAAACTTTGAGGGGGGTAAGAGCTAAAGTGAGCGGGATTGTCTCACTTAGCAAGTTTCGCTGGAGTTAGTCAAGGAACCCCAAGTCAAGTTTAAGGGGAAAATTGTTAGATAAACTTGACTCAGGATAGAGTCAAAGTTGACTAGGTTAAACAGTGATGGTTTTGGGGCACATCGTATTGTGCACCCATAGTATTTTGCCCGTGGTATTATATGTAATGGAGCTTATAAAAGGCTAGAAGGACTTCATTGTAATACAAGACCTGGAGGTGAGTGATGAAGGCTCACTTGATCAGATTGGCCAGAGTTTTGGCCAATGCTAATGAGATCTTTTTAGGTTGGGTTTTTCCCCGGATTTGGGGTTTTCCCGGATAAACATTTGTGTTTATGTGTTTATGGTTGATGCTGGTTATTTTTATCTTTATTTCTCTCAATAATTATTTATGTTATGCAGTAAATTTCTTAACATCCTGGACTCTATGGAAATGGAGGAACAAACGTATCTTTGATGACTCTTTTGAAGATTTTGGAGTTACATATGATCAGATCATTTTATTAATGGCACTTTATCTAGTGAAGGAGACTCCGAAAACATGTGACGTTGAAAAAGTGTTGCTCCTCGTATGGTATATCCGATCGCTTTCTTCGATGGGTCATCACAAAACCAAATTTGTGACTGTGGCATATGGCTGGTTATATCACTTGATTTGCAGTATAGGGCATACTGGAACACAGGGACATGCACCAACAACAAGGCTGAGGAAATGGCACTTTAGGGTATCATTTGGCTTATAAGTTTTTTAAACATCCCAGAGATCCATATATATGGTGATTCCAAGATTATAGCGAATCATGTTAAGGGAAATGCCACCATAAATCAGCCCTCCCTTTTGGGCCAGTTAAGGAGAATTGACTGCCTATGGACATAGATAGGATATCCTCCTATTAATTACATAGGAAAAGAAGATCAGATTGCAGATTTGCTCTCAAAGAAGGGTCTCTGGGTGAAATGGGTAAAGTTCAAATGGTCATTTATATGGAGGCGCAACAATCACACTCTTTGGATTTTACATTTCCTGAATAAGTTCTTACATCAGCAATTCTCGATCTATTTTTCTTTTTAATAAAACTGTTAATTTCATACTTGTATGTGTAGTAATTGGAACTATTTATATAGACGCTATATTTCTCAATTTTTTTGATAGTGCTGATAATGATTTAAAAGGAACATACAATTCTATGGATCATATTGCTTAAGCTTCTTTTCTTAAGCAAGCATGATTATATCTAGATATATGGCAGTTTTGAAGAGATTGATTGTTTCAAGTTATTTGGTAACCTGAAATACTACTGTGTACATTCTGAAAGACCATTGATATAATCCATCAATTTTTTTATTATCTAATATACCGCTGTTTTTCATACTGAAAGAAAGCAACGTTTAAAAGATGGAGATATTAAATATGGAAAATCTCTTTCTTATTCTTGAATGAATGCATACGAAGAATAATCACACCCTCCCTTAAAAAACAATGTAAACCCTCACTTGAAAGCGTACAGCACTGGGTAAGGCATAGTTAGAAGGTGAGGTTGTATTAAAATACTAACACGCTGTAAGCCGTCCCTTTAAAATGACGGCGTTGTTATCAGGCCAGGTGTATTTTTTACGAACATTCTGTGAGAAGTGACGGCGTTGTTACGAGCATGTTATCAGAAGCTTAAGGTTAGATTAACACTCGATTCCAAATCCAATTTATTAAAATGGGCGAGATTTTTAGTACTGTGCATTTCAAAATCTGAGTGAATATAGATAATCGCCATGTGGAATTATTATATTAGCATTCCACGGATTTCCATACGAGAACATTAAACACTGTCTTGGTGGGACACGCCACATCCTCGCAATATTTTGAAAATTTGATTTAAAAAGTGAATGTTTTAATTTTAAATTATAAAATTTATATAAATCTCAATTATTTTGATTATTTAAGGTTACAGTTTATTTTAATATTTTTAAATGAAATTTAAATAACAAAATTACCTTATCATTAAAAACCAAAAAATAGCAAATAGTATTTACAGAATTCTAACCAAAAACAAAAACCAAAAAATAGCAAATAGTATTTACAGAATTCTAAGCAAAAACAAAAACCATATCAAAAAAACAAAACATTCAAACAAAAAGTCAGCTAGTTAACAAACCAGAGTTGTAATAAAAAAATGACTAGAAATCATGGAGTGTAGATTGTTTTTCTCAATATTTAAAATAGTTAAATAGATTACATTGTAAACATCAACAATAAATGATTGTAGCAAACTCTACTAAACTGAAGTAAAATTGAGGTGCTATGACACCTACCAAACAATAGAATCAAATGTGATGACACCTAGCAGACCATGAGATTAATATCTCAACATCCCCTCCTAATGTAGATATTGAGCTTCACAATCTTCGAGGAAAGATAAATCCCAATCTCATCTAGCGTTAGATCAAGTGCAAATAGGGCATCAATTCACCCATTGGGGAAGAAGTTCTATTTAGAGAAAATGACAAAAACTCTAGTTTAAAGAAAAATAAAATAGACTCTACAAGAGAAGAAGAGAAGGTGGTCAATATTTCCTCCCTCTATCCAAACATTTTAAAAAACAATCAACTTTCCTCCCCTCAGAAATTGAAAAGATCAACAAACAAATTCTTCAAAATCCAATGACCAACACTCTTTTGTCTCTCATAGATCTAGTCAACAATTGGTCTCAATCAAATCTTTAAAATATTTTGTTTTTATATCATTTTATGCAAGCAATTTTTAATAATCTATTCTTATACTCAAAAAGTTTGTTTTATTTTTAATAGGTTTGGTATTGGATCTCTCTATCCTTTTACTAAGAGAAAGGATGGTATTTTGTCCTCTTCTTTTTAAAACCATTGTAAAAATTTTCCTTCTAATATTCATTGGGATATACTTTAGCTATGATTTTAGTCACATATTTTATTAATAAAAAATGTTATATATATATAATATATAAATAATAATAAAAATAATAAAAAAATTGTTTTATATATATATATATATATATATATATAAATAATAAAAATATAAAAATGTTAAAACACACGTATGGAATTATTGAATTGAAATTTTATTACCCAATGATTGATGTTGCAAAAGAAGATAAAAAAACCACCATACTACTAAAAAAATTGGCCTTAAGAAATTATGAAACTCAACTTTATTAAGGAACAGAAACTTTAACGCGTGGTCTTAATCCTAAATTTTTTATTAGCAATTTTACAAATCTTTGCCTCAAAGAAATCAACATGGTTCATCATGAGGGTTTTACACGGAAGCCCATAGCTAAACTTCATAGTCCTTCCATTTAGAGCCAACAATTGTAAATCAACATTTGGCCAAAAACTTATGACTTAACAAAGATCAACATACAAAGATACACTGACAAAAAAATCTCTCTCATAAAAACATTTAGCATTTTTAACTTTATCAAAACAAACCAAAAGCTTGTTAAAAAATTAAATTTATATAAAAAAAACTCCAAACAATTAATAAAAACTTTAAAAACAATAACATCATACGCTATACTAAACCATCAAAATTTACATTTTAATTCATATCCCTTTACCTAAAAAACACAAAAATGCAACAATTTAGATTTTTATATAGAATACTTTTATTTTATCTATTTAATCCTTCCTAAATTTAAAAAATAAAAAATAATCTCACTCATAAACACATCTATCGTTTTTACTCTGTGAAAACAAACCTAAATCTTATTAAAAAAAATAAACTTATATAAAAACCCTACACATTTAATAATAACTTTAAAGACAATAATATCATACACTATAATAAACCACCAAAATTTACATTTTAATTCCGATATCCCTTACCATTTAAAAAAAACACAAAAATACAACAATTTAAATTTTTATATAAAATACTTCTACTTTATTTATTTAATCCTCTCTAAATAAAACTAATACAAAAAATGGAAATAATACAAAACAAATGAAATGTTTAAGATTTAAATGTATACCGATCATTTTTATTCGAAGAGAAATTATCTATATAAAATATATAGTCGAAGTATTTTAATGATTGTCCACTACTTCGTGCTAATCACAAATATTTCTATAAATAAATTTATTTTCACTGGAGAAAGTTTTAATTGAAATGTTTTGATTTAGTGAAAATTTGTTTTAATTTGCCATAAAAATTTATTAAAATTCATATATTAAATAAAATACAAAGAGATTCTTTTGAAATTCCTGTGATACCAATACAATAAATATATTTATGTAACAAATTTAAACCGAGTTGTTTTTAGTGAGAATTTTTGGAAGTTTTTTTAAGTTTGATGGGTAATTTTGTACAATTGAGACTTGTTAAGGATTTTTTAAAGCGGTGAATCTATATAAAGTCAAAAACAATTTAAATAATACAAATCAAGATTTCACATCCATATTTTCTACCAAAAAATCAATTTAAATAACACAAATCAAAATTTCACATCAATATTTCCACCAAAAACACCAATTTGAAAAACACAAATCAAAATTTCACATCAATATTTTCCAAAAATCCCATTAAAACCAACTCCCATTCAAATTATTTGATCAGACCAGCTGTTTCATCGACATACGGATCTTAACCGAACCAAATAATTACATGGTTACAGGGGCAAAGCCTGTAGCAAATTATGATATACTATTACAGGTCTGTCAAATTGTGAATGATGCTATTAAAATTTTGATGCTCCAAGGCCCCACTGATATTTCATTGAAAAATGAATTCGATAATAATAAATAAACGATAGCAGTGGATCAGTTCATGGGTTTAATTTTTTTTATGTTCGGGTGTGAGGATGTTTTCTTTTAATAAATATTTAGTTTAATATTTAACTATTCGACAACTATGGTAAAATTGTTTTTATTCAAAAATAAATAACGGAAAGTAACAAATTAATTATAATATATATTTTGTTTTAGTAGGTATAAAACGGAATTAATATAATTAAAATTATTTTTTATAAGTTGATTGGTAATATAAAAGATAGAAAATGCTGTCATTTGAGATATATTAATTATATTTACTAATTATAAATTGTTTTTATTATCAACACTCATTAAAAAATTAATTAACCAAATTTAATTATGGTTGAATATGTTAACCATAATTAACATATTAACCATAAATAAACATACTGTTACCCATTTAACCCTAATGTTATATCATAGATTATCATTATTCATAAAATTTAATGCGTTTTAGGTAGGCAATGACTCACAACTTCGGTCGTGGCCATAGCCATGATTCTAGCGCAGAAAGCTGGGAAGCCACCAGGAGCAAAGCTTAGACATGCAGAATGCTCTAGCCCAAGCCCTCCAAATTATATTTTGGAGAATTTAATTCTGATTCAGAGTATAAAAATTATCAGAAACTTAGATATATTTTAGCGAGAGGTTTTTTATTACAGCAGTACCCCTTGGGTCAATATGCCTATGGTAAAAGAAGATACATCTCTCTTATGTGACTTACCATTCTTTCTTTTATATAGTAAGTCTGCTACATATTCTTTCTTTCTTTTCTGCCATTCTTTCTGCCATTCTTTCTTTTATATAGTAATTCTGCTACATATTCTTTCTTTCTTTTCTGTTTTTTAATAGTTTGATTTGAAAATGTTTTGATTTTTTTTTAAACAATCGATAATATTTTGTAAAACTAAAATCAGTAAGCGTTCTCTCTATACCAAGTATAATGAATTGTAATTTTTTTTAGGGTTGATTTTAAAAATACATGGAAACAAATTGAAATAATCTATAATATTTTATTTAAATTTATGCTTTTGTGCATGGCTGCAATTAGGAAGTGTTTTCTCTCCTCTGATATCAATTTAAACAAATAAATACAATAACAAAACTATTTTATTAGATCAAGGTTATGCTCGCTTTCAGTCAAATATATTACAATATATTCCATTATATAGTAAGGGAATCTATTGGATGATAAAAATTCTTATTCTGTTACAACTCACAGAAGAAGAAAAAGAAAAAAGAAAACAATAGACCACCACTTCATAACTCACACAAATTTAGAAAAAAAATCTATTATCTCTGAGTGTTTAAAGTTACAAAACATTAAATTGACAAAACCATGGCACAATTCTTAGCTAGCACTTACAATTTTTTTAATTATATTAAAATAATAAAATTTTAAGAATTACATATTTATGTAAAATCCTGGAGGTGGGATGAGGAGCTGGCAAAGATAAAAAATAAGCAGCAACAAAGTGGAATCACAGATTTATTTGAAAAGTAGGAGGTGGTGAGTTAGTGGCGCAAATACTCAGCATTTATAAGTGGAGGATAAATATCTTAACATCAGAACATCCACCAAAGTGAGCTCCCAATTATTTGATAGTAAATTGCAGATTAATAAAAAAAATAAATTTAAATGATTACTTTTTTTTGCAGTTAGTAAAACATAAATGGCATATTCCCTAATTTTTCGTGAAATCATAAATATGATACTTACACTTTAAACACAAAAATAACTTTATTTTTCAAACCGAAACAAAGGTAATAAAGCTAGGTAAATTAATATAGATTCAAAAAAAATTGCCCACCAAATAAAAACTAAAAATTAAATACCATCTCTTAAAAGCATCAGAGGTGTAACCATGTGACTCGTCTAGAAAATTCTTTCGTTTAATTCACTAATCGTCAGCATACGGTAAAGCAGAAACACTTATCACCAACAATGCCATGTCATTTGTACAGTAAATTTCGACCAAGATAGGAGTAAATTGAATTGAAACAACTTTACAGCCTCAACATCTACCAAATTATATAAGTATATCGCCAAAATGGTCTCCATTTCCCAAGTACAATGAATATAATCTTGATTACATAAACAAGATACCAATGGATTTTTAGAAACCAAAATTTCAGTCAAAAAACCCTAAAATTTCACAAAACTAAACCTGATTGCCCATGGCCTAAAAATCAGCCAACAAAACATATGTATGATCTTATTGTGTCTCACTGTTTTAAGCGAGCTCTACAAGGATGCGACTGGTTACTTCCTTCATGTTAAATTCCGTCCACATTCATCTCCAACAAGCAGAAAGCCTTAATAATGCTTTTCTATTATCAAAATGCAAAAATAATTTCTTCACCTAAAATCTTAATAATGATATTCTATTATCAAAGTGCAAAAATAACTTCTTCACCTAAAATTATAAGTTTACACTAGAGAATTGATACAAACGAGATAAGAACCTCCCAATTAAATAGATCACTGCAAAACTGATTTTAATCTCTCATACAAAAATGGCACAGCTGTGTCGATTCAAGACACTGTTGATAACGAATATTGATATATGAGATCAGAAGTCTAATAAAGTTTCAACAAAAACATAGAAACCCACCGAGTGTAGAACACTAATTCAACTACTTGTAAATCGATTCTAAACATTTACAAAAACAGTAAAATCTTCTACTATTCTCCAAATCCATAAAAATATCGAAATGAGCTTCGGATGTAAGAAACAAAAGCAGTAACAGGACTGAAACAAGCAGTGCTATGTATACTAGGGCCAGAAAATATTGTTTACTTGGAAGGCACGCACTGAAATAGGAGAATCATAATAATCGCTCCAAACCACAACAAAATTCGTCATGGATAGAAAGACTAAAGCACAGCCACTGTGATTCACTGCCATGTCCATGCAACACATCAGGTTCCTCAATTCGTGCTCAACGTCCACTGTTTTAAATGGATACCATTTCTTGTTAAATTTATAATTCTAACTGCGCGCGCGGACCAGCAGTCAACGCCGTGTTGAAACCACCCAGCAGAAAACCACAAACCGGAAGTAACCTCGTGGCACCGCTTTTGGCTTAAGGAGGTTTCCGTACGAAGGGGCTCCGATGCAATTTGGAGCAGCCACGTGGATTGCCGTGACATCATCCCCTGACATTTATCGGACGATAAAAGTCACTTGAAAAAGCCCTTCCGATATTCAAGCCCTTCCGATATTCTTGTCAACCGTCCGATGACCTCCAGCGTTTACTACCGTTGATTTACCAAAGTTGCACTATGGTGTAAAGTACCGTGAGAAAGGGTCTTCCGATATCCATCCTCCGCCGTTCGATTAAAGTCTTCTTTCTCCACCGTCCGATCATGGGAAAGTGCATACGGGTCTGATTAAACATTAAATACAACGTGGAGTAAAGTTGTGACCATACCCTAAGTTAATATTATGACATGGTTTTTGGTAAAGTTTTTAATGTTTTTACGGCTCGTAATAGTTATGGCATAGAGAAGTATGGGCGAAAAATGAAATGTAAGTTTTTAATTAACTGCATATGAATTGTATTGTATACGTTTTAGTTGAGTGTTGACTTCAGGTAATATAGAGTTGCACACGAGAGGAGGAGAACTTCTGTTCGCAGCAACGAGAAGTAAAAACCACACAGCTGGTAAAATGAAAATGTAACAAAGTTCATTTTTTGAATATGTATGAAACGCAACAGCGTAAAAATGTTTTGTTTGTAATGTAAATGAAATGCAAAGAATGCACAGTAGTGCAGAAGGAGAAATGAATGAAGAAAACCAGTGGATAGTTTTGTTTGAAAACCATGAATTGTTTCACACAGCAGTGAAAAAGTAAATCTGTAAATCCTTGTAAGTTTTGTTTTCACATAGCAGTGAATGTAAATGAAATATTTACACACAGTGATGTAAAATTTCATAGAAGGCAGAGTAAGTTTTGTGAAAATGTTTTGGTGAATCCCTCTGAGTAAAAGAGGATGAATATGTAAGTGTTTTTGTTTAATGAATAGAAATCATTTTATGGTGGTGCAATACTCTGTGCTCTGTAATTTTTTTAAGGCTCCTATGTGCAAAAAGATCCTGGAGCAAAGGAAACAGAGCATTGCCTCTGTGTTTTATTTTTCTGGTTTTGGTATTTTCCCATTGCAAAAATACCCAACAGTAGTATCAGAGCCAGGCTTAGGCTCTTTGAAGGTGACAAAGAAGCTGAAGGGAGGAGTCTTTTAGTTGCAGCAGTCAGTTGTTTTTAAATACACAGTCAAGGATTTAGAAGCATAACTAAGGATGCAAGGAATGGCCAGCACAACCACTGGTATGGGTATGTTTAACACCCAGCTCCCACAGTTTAATGGGAAGAACTATGATTATTGGGCAATAACCATGAGAGCCCTATTTGCCTCTCAAGATTTATGGGAAATAGTTGAAGATGGCTTTCATGAACCAGCAGATGAAACTGAGTTTAATAGGTTA